>OY755171.1:20639782-20831546 GCA_963576735.1 Bedellia somnulentella | reverse complement strand
GGCTTACCATCGCTTTGTCTGACACACACACGACCGTCCCGCGTCCACACGTACTTCCAACCTGCGGCACGAGCGCGTTCACGGGCCTGGTTAAACAGCGCTCTGTTCAGCCTGGTGAGTCGCTCGTTGACGTAAAATTTAGTGGGCGGCCCGCCCAGCCCCAGGTCGGCGGTAGTGACGCCGCGCCGCACCCGCGCCGCGCGTAACAGCTCGTCGCGAGTGGCGCGCCGTGCCAGCCGCACCACGACCGGCCGCGCCGCGCCGCCGTCACGCGGCTGCCCCATACGCACCGCACTCACGAGGTCCCGCTCGTCCAATTTGATCCCCAACTTCGCGCCCACAATTGTCATGAGGTGAATGGTGTTTTCACCCTTGTCTTCCGGCAAAGACGAAATTTGTATGTCGTTAGCAAGGGCATCCTGGTCGCGTTCTTGGAGCTGAGTTTGGAGATTTTCTATGGCCTCCTCCAGCAATTTAGTACCACTAGGTACATTTCTGTCTGATATCATTTTTTCCATTGCATTTACTCTGTGGTCAAAGTCATCCAGTCTACAATTAATTGCCGTGATTGCCTCCCGGAAAAACTTAAACTCAGATCGGAAACTGACCAGCTCATTCCTCAGTATTCTTATTTCGTCGCGCAACAGCAGTTGCCGCTCATGCTCGCCGGCCTCCTCATAAGGCTTCTCTACTTGGGAAATGGCTCCACTCGTACCAGTTATCGGCTGCTCAAACCCTAGGATTCCCTTAACAGGGGTTTCCGCCCCATTATCACGAGGCATAGACCGGGTACATTCTGGGCACACCCAGCCAGTGGGTATGATTTTTGATGGCGGCATCCCGACACAGGCTCGATGATATTGCAATAGACATTTTTGACATTCGACGCCATCCGTTCTAAGTTGTGTGATCTTTTTACAAGCGAGCACTTGGGCATTATGAGTTACAAAATCAATACTTGAATACTGTTCAACTAGTTCACTAAAATATCAATAGGTGGCGCTACTGGTATTTGATTTTGAAAAATAATTAACTTATATTTTTAAGCAGTGGGTGATTTTAAAAATTAAGTTATTACGAGATCAAACAGTTTCAAGTTTAAGTGTAGAAAAAACACACGAATCCAAGTTGTTTCACTTCACAAATAAAACACTATGATATTTGTAAGTATTTACGTGCACTTCAAAACTTCACAGTACTATTTTAGCAGTTAAAACAATTTTACGAATTAATATTGTTGCAAAGGTGTTACGCTAGCATAACGCTCGTGACGTCACTCGCGTTATTATTATGTCCTTCAGGACGTGGCGGCATCTCTCGGCATCACTTTTGATGCTGTTATGGGATAGCCACGTGTCCAGAATGTGCATTCGCTTAAATGAACACATTAAATTCGAACCTGAAACCAAAATACAATTGTTACGCAAAATATTAATATAATCACAATTTTCATAGCCCTACGCCTCGGTCCTCATCTAGGCCTATAACTAGTGGAGTCGCAGGTCATCGCAGCTAAAAATGATTTTATTTTAAAGTGGACATATGTACAAATATTTTGATATATATTTCATTCGTGAAGACTCGTGAAAACTAAGTTATACTTTAAGATCGTTTCAATATTTAAAAAATCTGGTTATATTTTGGAACACATATTTGGTAGAGTCCTAAGACATAGTAAATAACAATAAAGACAAGTTAAAATACTCTTATAGTGCGGTACATACCTTCAACTTTAATCTCCATTGTTGAGTCGATCACAAACACAGTAATTCTTGGAAAAATAACACTTCCCGGAAATGCGTAATCAAGGCGCAAAGATAGCGGTAACGATCGGTAATCCTAATCCTTTCACTTTGAATGCAAATATGCAAATGATTTGCTGGTTTTTTTTTTTTTTGTTTACCGGAGGGGAAATCCTCATGGATCCCCCGTCGCTCTCTCGTCGGACTTTTACCGACTAAAACCCCTCCGGCTCGGTGCTGCTGGCCCTGCGGCCTATGCGGCGTCACCTTCATGTGTTGTGCCGGGCGGCTGAAGGCCGCCCTGGCGGTGAAAAGGAGTGTACCTAAGCTAAGTCGGATAGATATGATTTGCTGGTGCAGTTGAAATTCCTTATATACCCAAGGATACTATGACTTAGCTATCTTTAAACGAAATATTATAGTATAATTTGCATGTTAGCATTTTCATTCTATGTCCTATGGCGGAACCACTGTGGGCTGGTTTGTAGACGTTATTTGCAAAAGGAGCTTACTTTGACAAATCTCCGAAGAATTTAACACAAAGCACACCATTGCTTGTTTTCAAATGTTGAAAGAGATTAGATAAATAGCTTTATAGCCGCTTCTGAGACGTTAAAATTTCAGGCAATCTTTGAACTAAATATGTAACTTATTCATCCTTAATAATGCTATCGAAATCTTTCGTTTACTTATCTCTTTTTGATTTTTGTAATAAATATATTCTGGAGGATTATTTAATTGCACCACAATAATATGCCAAACACATAGAATTTCAACCCACCCATACGTACAC
The DNA here is from genome assembly GCA_963576735.1 of Bedellia somnulentella. Lineage (NCBI taxonomy): Eukaryota > Metazoa > Arthropoda > Insecta > Lepidoptera > Bedelliidae > Bedellia > Bedellia somnulentella. Next base: position 20,829,011 of record OY755171.1, on the reverse strand, counting down.
TACTTGTTTTTCCTTCATCTATTAATACCACTACCACTTAAATAAAATAAAATTTCAATAAAAAGTAAATATACTTGGTAATCATATTTACGCATGAATGTGTCCAAAGATTTTAGTTGAGAATATTTCAATTGGTTCAATATACCTAATGTTGATCGAGTGATTCCATCGTTTATGTGCTGTAGTGGCCATGACAGACAGATCTGATGTTTAAATACGATTAGGTGCGGGTGTCGAGCCCCTTCGAGTTTGCTTGTTAGAGATAGTTGGTTAGTTGGTATAATATCCATGTACTTGTCTCTTGACTAGATGTGAGATTGAGATGCAAGTCAATTGACCCTTAGCCAACTTACGTGTAATTAAGTTACGCTAAAACCTAACGGCGGTCGTTGTTTAGTGTACAAATATTGCTTTCATGTCTAGTTTTCAAGATACATCAATGAAATTAGAAGGTCAGTATATATTCGTGAATATTTTTATACGTTACATATAATAACAATCGGAACTCGTGCCGTGACCAAGGCACCAGTAGGTGTGGCAAACATATCACATAAGTGGTTTTAAAAATGTTCGCTGGTTAATCCCGATTCTTATTATATACTAGTGGATCGGCCCAGCTTGGCAAGGTTAGCGATGTTTTTTAAATATCTGAGGTTTCTTTCTTCAGTCACTGCTCAATCATTGTGAAATTTAGCGCAATGTTTTCAATTTATTAAATTTATAGCACTCCCTGAACAGTGTAGTTTGGTGATTTTGAATGCGCTTATATTAACGATTCAGTATTTCCGTTTATTAGCAAATTTTGGAATAAAACGCACGTCATTCCTCACACGATCACATATCCTCACATTACAAACTTTTCTGAGGGACCTCGTTTCTACTGCATTCACTCTGCTTTCATGCTTCTTCTGCCACACCCAAAATTCACTGCCATACCTAAGCGAAGGAACGAGGACAGCATCATGCACAGCCATTCGGGCCTTTTCGGACACCGATTGACTAGACATGAGACTATCCAGTGCTCCATTTACCGCGATACCCTTTTTTACTCTTCTTTCAATGTCTTCATCACACTTTCCATCCCAAGTAATCAAACTTCCCAGATAAACGAACTCTTTCACTTGTTCCACTTTCTTACCATTGATCTCAATCACGCATTCAGTCAACATATACTCCTCTCTCATCTGGTTTTATTGGTCTCATTTGGTTTTATCCACATTCACTCTCATTCCATTTCTTTCAAACGACGCATATCCGGGAAATGTTTAAATAATTCTTTGCTATGGCATATTATAATTGAATCTTTATTAACTTTTACCTTAGAATTATGTTTTAAATTCAGATATACATTGTTTATTTTTAAAATATTCTTGATATTTCGTGTGATAATGGAAACCTAACTCAGATGGAATAAGGTAGTTTTGCAACTTGAGAGATCTATTAAGTTTTATTACACCATAGTAGGCACTTGGTTGCATTCAGAAGCGAGATTCGAGATGCTAGATCCGTGAATATATGGATTATTGCTACGGTTAGCTCTATTTATAGATGATTCAATAATATAACTTGAATCAAAATTTGACCAACCATCCAAAGGGTCAACTCTTCACATTGAGAACGATAATAAACATACTTGTCTCTTCTAACCCATATTAAAATTTATTTCTGTCTTGCTCACACGAAATGAATATTCGTATGTTGTCATTTTTGATATATGAAAATACATGGTGATATTCGAAGAATACAACGATACCTCCGTAGTTGTCGTTGGTATCATCGAATAGAAAGCGCCACGTGTCTATATAATATGGTTCTATATGGGTTCTATACATTTCAAAATGTCAAAATCCGAATATTTGTTGCGTGCGAGGGAGATAGAAATAAATATGAATATAGGTGGAAGAGATACGTTTAATTATGTAACAAAGATGTCACTGAAAACATTTTATGCAATACCCATGAAACATATTGGCTAAAGAGCGTTACTGAGAAGTAATGCTCTATAGCTAAATTGCTGTATTTTCGCCTCTTCAGACCCTCAGCTTCAGTTGCCGCAGTGCCAGCTTTAGATGCAGACCTCGACAAATGAGACGGCGCTAGCGTGTCGACGCAGGTAGAGTCCCACACTAGCGTCCTCCCATGCAAACCTGATGGCTCCAGGATTGCTGGAATGTTGAAAGTGGTAAGGGCCCGTCTGATAATATCATTGATTGCAGCATGGCGAGGTATGCGACCAGCACTACGACGACATGATAATCCATGGTGCCCCAACTGATTGACAAATACTCCACAGCAGCAGCGATGTCTCTCATTTATTTTGGTGCCCAATCGCAGACCCAATTCCCTTTTATTGTAAACGCTTGTAACGCCTACTTGTTAGCAATCTATATCTATCTATACTAATATTATAAAGAGGAAAGGTTTGATTTTTTGTTTGTTTGTTTGTTTGAATTGAATAGGCTCCAAAACTACTGGACGGATTTGAAAAATTCTTTCACTGTTTTAATGCTACACTATTCCCGAGTGACATAGGCTATATTTCATTTTCAAAAAAATTAGGGATCCTTACGTAAACTTCAAAAATGTAACCCAAGGTGTTAAAGAAATACCAAAAAAAATCCTTACATCGCGTGCGCTGCGAAAACTATTGACAATAGAATAAAATCATGTACTACAATTTTATAGAACACATCATTATCTAAAAAAATGCCCCGACAGCATGTCTCTAACTATTATAGTTATCTCACAACAAGCGTCATTATATAAAATTATTTAAAAATTAAATTAAAATCCTGCTTTAGAAAAGGCTCTTTATTTGTACCTATCTAATCCTTATAAAAAACGTATATATTATTTCAGACTACTTCAATACCCTTATATTACTTTTTGAATTATTCAATTCGAACATTCCATTCGAAAGTTATCTCGAATTAAAAAATAGATAAAACTCCGCTCGATTAGCTATGCATAGTAAGTTGTTGCAGGCGTCACGAAGGGGTACGGGAGGCTGCTTATCAAAGAGTTAAAGCAAAATTTAATTGTAGCGACTATTATCACTGGCCCAGCAGCCGGTCAATTAGCTTTTATACCGAGGATACCGATGATCCCAACTGATCTGCCAATTCCATTTAAACGGCTACAATTTCCGGTTAAAACATCTTTTGCTTTAACAATTAATAAGTTCCAAGGCCAAACCTTCAAATTAGTAGGGATTGGCCTGCGAAAGAATTGTTTTACTCACGGTCAACTGTACGTTGGCCTGTCGCGGGTGGGAGCTCCTGAACATCAATTTATTTTGCTGCCCCAAAATACAACAACGTCAAATATTGTTTACAGGGAAGCTCTAACTCTATAAATTGAATGGCTTTTGATGTAATTACTCATTATGAAAAATAAAAAAAATAAAAAAATATATCTAAATATAAATACAAAAAAATATAAGATACATACATACATATACTCACGGCTATAAATCCCTAGAAGGGGTAGCCAGAGCTAAGGAATCAGAAATTCCTCAGCCACTTTTGGAAGTCTGCTGTGTAGTGACGGCTTAGAATAGCACTACCCCATTTCTTCCGGTAGGTGTACGTAAGAGGCGACTAACGGTATTGGAGCTTTTAAGGGATTTCGGGCGATGCGGTTGGAGACCCATCACCAACAACCTTTATTTTACCATCTTTTCCCCACACAACTTCCAAAAGTGGCTGAGGATTTTCTAATTCCTTAGCTCTGGCTTCTAGGGATTTATAGCCGTGAGTATATGTATGTATGTACTTTTGGAAGTTGTGTGGGGAAAAGATGGTGAAATAAAGGTTGTTGGTGATGGGTCACCAACCGCATCGCCCAAAAATCCCTCAAAAGTCCCAAAACCGTTAGTCGCCTCTTACGTACACCGACCGGAAGAAATGGGGTAGTGCTATTCTAAGCCGACACTACACAGCAAAAAAATATAACATAGCTTAAAACTTAAAAAAATACATTATAATAATAATACCTACATGTAATAAAATAAAAAACAAAATGTTAATGATAATTCATGCCCGAGCGAAGCCGGGACGGGCTGCTAGTTTCTCATAAACATAAATAAATATATATATATACATTAAAACATGTATTGTTTGGATCGTTCCAAATAAAATGATATTGTCTTTGTATAAGTAGCTATTATTTAAACTTTAAAATTTAGAGTCTTTGATTAATATAAGAATGTATGAATATTGTTTAACTATGTAATTAATATTTTATGAGCATAAGTCTAGGAATAATTGTTATATCTGATTTCAGTCATAGATAAAAACATATTGAATAATAAAATAAATATATAATGATTGTATAATATTTAATTCCCTTTTATTGTAAACGCTTGTAACGCCTACTTGTTAGCAATTTCTCATATACATAATTCTATAAACAGGAGCCAGAAATTCAGAATGAGGATTTCCTCAGCCACTTCTCGGAATTAAGTCAGGTGAGGTCGGGAAACAAACAAGTAAAATTTGTCAATTTACTATCAAATATGATAGAGAAAGATACATAAGGTGTATAAAACGGAAGGGGAGAGGACCGCGGACTGCGAAGTATCGAACTCTTAGCCCCCGGGAGCGTCTACAGTGCAACTATCGACATGACTGTAACTTCAAACAAGATTGTAAGGAATATCATTTGTACAATTTATTGAAGATATCTTATTTACGAGCCTTTGACGGTAGACTTCATGATAGATAAACTATGGAATTCTACCGCACAGCAGGATATAGTGTTATTTCTGAATAGTTACATCAAAAAAAATATCAGCACTTAAAATTGTTGCAGAAAAGTTATGCAGGAAAATTATAAAGGTGGGTATTTCTAATGACGATTTTATTATCGTTAATGAGAAAGAACCTTAGAAATGGATTTAATAAAGCAATAAAATGTAATTAGCTATACAGAGAACAAAACTTGTTTCAGTTAGCCGGAAAGGTTAATGAGCCTTATATCGCCGCGCCGCGGCTAAACTTTGGCAGATTAATCGTTCTACCTTTGTAGAAAAACTTTGCTTGTTAGCTTGAGTTGTTTCCAATAGTCCGAAGCAAAGTAATCTACCATTTTAATAATTTGTTTTGTACCTATTCGACTCGATAAGTAGATTTTTATATGCGGAGCAGTAGAAGGGCAATAATGCAGATTTTTTTGACAAAGAACGTAGTTGCACTAGGTTTCTAACGTGAGATTTATAGGTTCTAATCCAATGAGGCCCATCATAATAATCAAAATAGCCCTTTCACTGTGGGTGTGATATTAATACGTAAATTTATTTGTTGTAGTTGATTTCTTTGGTTATGTTGTCGTAGAAGGGTTTATATGAAATAGATGAACTTGACGACATGATAGTCCAGTGGGTAGAACACCCGCCCGAAAACAGAAGGGTGTGAGTTCCAATCCTGGGTCGGGCCTTCACCAATTTGTCTTTTCTAAAGTCATATGTGTGGTTAATTTATCATGGTTGTTAACGGTGACGGAAAACATATCGTGAGGAAACCCACATGGCTGAGTTGTACTTAGTCATGTGACAGTGTATTCGTACAAAAACGGCGATAGGCCTGCCCCCTATCACATGAGTACACTGTCTAAGCAAAACGTGGGTACCTTCTCTGGACACTAGATGGCGCTGCCATGTGAGTTCAAAAGTATTGGTACCTCTGCCAACCCCTTCGGGGATAAACGGCGTGAACGTTTATGTTATGTTATGTTATGAACTTCCATTTTGTAAATACGTGTGTATAAAATAAAATGCCCTTTTCAAATAGCATTCTTTAACAATTGAACTAATTATAATTGCTATTGAGCTATTCGTATAATGTCTATGGTTAGTTTTAAGAGAAACTGTAATAAATTTGACTATTGGTAAATGGACATTATTGGCTGGTCATTAGAATATTCATTGCTCTGGTCCACTTTTCTTTCAATGTCTTCATCCCTGTAATAACCTTCCTGGTACACTGACTCCTTCACTTGTTCCACTTTCTTATCATTATCATCAATTGTAATCACACATTTTTCCTGTTTTTACAAAACAGTTATGATTTTACTTGGTTTAATATTGACAGGCTACTCTACATGTTTCAAAGTCTTATTTTGTGCTGGGGAATACATAAACTCGTAGTACAATACATACTTGAAAGCTTTTAACACATTTTCGAGCAATGTGCTTGCTTAGCTGTGTAGTGATGCTATGCTTAGAATAGCACTACCCCATTTCTTCCGGTGGGTGTACGTAAGAGGCGACTAACGGTATTGGGTCTTTAAAGGGACTTTTGGGCGATGCGGTTGGAGACCCATCAACAACAACCTTTATTTTACCATCTTTTCCCCACTCAACTTTCCAAAGGTGGCTGAGGAATTTCTCATTCCTTAGCTCTGGCTACCTAATCTAGGGATTTATAGCCGTGAGTATATGTATGTGCTTTTAATGTAGCATCATGAAACGATCATGATCGATATGAATAACAAAAAAATATACACTAGCTTGAAATGTTATCAAGAGACTGAGTTATTTTATTCAGTCTTCAAATTATTTATCTTTATATCTATGGCAAAAACAGTAAAATAGATATGTTGACAATTACAAAAAAAAATATTTCTGTACATTTTTTGATAGTTTGTATTACACAATTACGTAATTACGATACTGTTTCATAACTTTTTTACTTATATAATTTATCAAAATTAACAAACTAACATTAGTAGCGGTAGCGTTGTTTATTAAATATCTGTGTTACTTTTCATTTAATCAATACTCAATTTTTATGAAATTTAGCGCCTTGATTACAACTTACAGCACTCCTAAATAGCGTAACTTTGTAACTTCGACAGCGCTTTTATGAACGGTTCAGTATCTCCAAAAGTAAGCTAATTTTTGGGTTGAGTTGGTAGCATCGAGTTGCGTAAAACACATTGTAGTATTTATAACAATCTAAAAAAGAAACCATACCGCGATGTAGGATGCTCCGAACTGCTAAGATATCAGGAGCTATAGTGACTAGAATAGTGACACGTGTTATAGTATAGTGAGTCAACCATAAAAGATAGATATATGCTGTTGCGGGATATATATTTATTTCCGTCATACATGATTTCTATGTAACTTTAACCGTTAGGGTTTAATAGCCGTGAGTATATGTATGTATATATAAATAACACCCAAGACTAAGAAAAAAATATTTATGCTCATCACATAAATGTTGCCCTCAGCGGGAATTGAACCCGCAAACTCCGGATCGAGAGCTAGTCACATATCCACTCGGCCACGGCTGTCGAAGAATGTGCAGAAAGTGACGTGTATAATACTCGTAAAGTTATAGTGTTTTAGCAAGACAAATAATAATTATAATTAAGTTAAAACTATACCTGAAAATACTTGTATTAGAAAGTAAAATATTTTTTCATATGAACATAGGGTCGATCTTTAAACGCCGATCAATAAAAAGCTATCTATGTAAGCTGTGTATGTTCTGCTCAGCTGAGCACTAACCTATATCTTAGCGCAGGTATCGAAAGAAGTGAATAAGGTTATTGGGGCTAAGTGATTGTAGGGCGATGCAGTTGGAGACCCATTACCAACAACATTTTTTACACATCTTCCCATCTCAATGTCCAAAAGTGAGCTGAGTTACTTTCTAATTCTGAAACTCAGGCTTTTAGATATTTATAAACATGAATATACGAGTATGTATGTATGCTATGTTTGTAGGATGCCGAGTCAAATTAAAGATATTAATTACAGTAGAACAATTTATTTGAATATTAAGTTAGAAACGTATAGTAATAATATAGTAATGTTCAATAAACAATAATATTAAAAGTAGATGAAATCGTACTGATGCTAATTAAATGAAAAAGCTTAAAATTAGAGAATTTTACTTTAGTAATTTGAACTTTTACAAAAAAAAGCAAACAGTTCATTTTAATTCTCGCGTGAATCATTTCCTACTGGCTACAATACTTATATGAAGTGTACGTGTATCAATGTGCAGGAAAACTATTTTGAGCTCATGATAGTTAATTTTTATTCACATCCTATTTCAAGTTGATTATGGTTGAGGAATATTATTTTATAAACTTAATTCAAAGATTGTCTTAACCCTTACAGTTTGAGAATCGGCTATTAAGATTTTTATCTTATCTTTTTCAACATTTTCAAAGCAATAAATGGTATGCTTGGTGTAAAATTCGTCGAATATTTGACAAAGTAAGCTTATCTTGCAAGATATTCTTACAAACCTGGCGGCGCTACGGAAAACTTTGAATTTAAAATATTTATTGAAAACCGGAATGTATGTTTGTATTTATTAAAATGATGTCTCAAATATGTAATACTTTCAAGGAGCAATTCTATATTTACTTAAGCATAGAATAATTATTTTTTTTTCTTTCATAACCCAACTACAATCAAAATTATTTTGCAAAAACGAGTAATACCACCGACATGTAGATTAGTGAAGAACTACTTTGCAACGGCCAGCAAAAAGAACAGGTTTTTGCACAAAAAGGCACTTATCAAAACCACATGAAGACTTTTTAATTTTTATCTGGCTTTACTGTACTTGTTGTTTGTTTTTGTGTTTAAGTGTTTTAAATTTGTATGCAACCAATAAATATTTTCTTTTCTTTTTTTCAATACTCAGGTATATAACATTCGTGACTAAAATACACGATGCAATTTAATTTTAACTGGTCCATTAGGTTGTAATTGCAATGAAGCCATTGAACACCTGATCGAATACTCCCGGAGTTTGTTTGAACTCAGAAAGTTCCAATAAATCTATGTGGCTAGGTCGTTTGGATTGTCACCTGACCTCACTCGACTTGGGGCAAATTACCGAATTAAATCATTAATGACTATTCTCTATTTTTTTTAGGGTTCCGTAGCCAAATGGCAAAAACGGGACCCTTATAGATTCGTCATGTATGTCTGTCTGTCCGTCCGTCCGTCCGTCCGTATGTCACAGCCAGTTTATTCCGAAACTATAAGAACTACATTATTGGAAATTGGTGCGTAGATGTATTCTGTAAACCGCATTAAGATTTTAAAATAAAATCTGAAAAAAAAACCAAAATTTTTAGGGTTCGCCATACATAGAACTGAAACTCAAAATTTTTTTTTCATCAAACCTATACGTGTGGGGTATCTATCAAAAGGTATTTGAAAATTATGTTGAGGTTTCTTATATCATTTTTTTCAAAACTGAATAGTTTGCGCGAGAGACTTTTTCAAAGTGCTAAAATGTGTGTCCCCCCCCCCCGTAACTTCTAAAATATGGGCATGATAATACTGAAAAAAATATATGATGTGTATTACCATACAAACTACTAACGAAAATTAGTTTGAATGAGATCTAGCCCGTAGTTCTATTTTTAAACGTCATAAATCAAATTACTTACCTAATTTGGCTCCCATGATTTTCACACAAACGGGATTTTCTATATATATGATAGTACGGAACCCTTAGTGCGCGATCCGACTCGCACTTGGCCGGTTTTTTTTATGTTAAAAAAGGCAAAACAGTAAATATTATAAAAAGAAAACATACATCTGCCACTAGGATCACTCCTAGCAGCAGAGTTTCTAAAGGGTGGGTCTAAAAGGCTGGCTGCTAACTGACTTTAGATTATGGAATTTACTGAGATATTAGTTTAATTCTGTCAGTGATTAAAAGTTATTAAGCAACTTAATTTTAGCACAACACTGTTAAAATAGCAGAGGTGGAAATCTTATCATTTTTAACTACTCTTAGTACATCTGCGAAACTTTATTACAGTACTATAAGGAACGCGGGATAGACAGAGACTATTAATTGCAACGTCGAATAATTCTGGCAAACTGTTCCCGCCGAGCGCAGAATATTTAATCTTTCATAATAACGCTTGCTATTTTCTCACTACACCGCGTTGATTGAAAATATATTGGATCGTCCCAAAATTTAATACTGTAGTTGAAACTTCTTAATTGAATTACTTTATTATATCTTCACTGACGATGTCACTCCCCAGCTTTATAATTACAATGTTTTGAAGATTAAATATTAATTTAATTCCTTTTGATTTAGTCTTTCGTCTAATAACCATGTAATTAAGACTTGAGAGTAAGGCATCTGAAATATCACTTTTCATGCGTGAATATATGAGTTGATGTATGATTGCTATGTTTAGTGGCCCAAAGAGGGTCCCGTATTTAAAAATCATTATTTCTTTTTATCAAAACAACAAAGGGTACCTTCTCTGGACACTAGATGGCGCTGCCATGTAAGATCAGAAGTATTGGTACCTCTGCCAACCCCTTCAGGGATAAACGGCGTGAAGGTTTATATATGATTACGCTTCAAACACATATTCTCACACAAATTGATCAAGTTTAATTAAAACTTAACCATATTCAAATAATTCAATTGGCTCGAATTTATTAAACCTTACATTAAGTTATTACTATCATTATGAAAAATTTACCATTTGAAAAAAAGTATGGCTATATATGAGATGAATCTTAATGCACATTAATAAATCCTTTTTATTTCATAAAACTATAGCACATAACATACTATTATGTATATAATATAATAACGACAGTCATACTAATTTATTATTTATTTATTTATTTGAACACTTAATTGCATACAGAATAGATATAATGTTTTCACAAAAGTACAGAACATTAAAACTTAGTACACAAAGGCGGACTTATCGCCTTAACGCGATTTCTTCCAGTCAACCTTTATGGAGAGGAAAAATAAGTACACAAACTCTTAACTAGAAATACATGATAATCAGTATGCAAAACCAAACTTAACTAAACACAACCTATTTACAACCATAACCTAAATAATAATTTATATATACATACATATACTCACGGCTATAATTCCCTAGAAGGGGTAGCCAGAGCCAAGGAATTATAAATTCCTGAGCCACTTTTGGAAGTTGAGTGGGGAAAAGGCGGTAAAATAAAGGTTTTTGGTGATGGGACTCCAACCGCATCGCCCAAAAATCCAATAAAAAGCCCCAATACCCTTAGTCACCTCTTACGACACCCGTGGGTAGAAAAGGGTAGCGACATTCTAAGCCGGCACTACAAATACACAAATACACAATATACAAATATATACCTATCATTATAAAATCTACCAACCTAAGGTCTTGAAAAAATGAGATTTTAATTTAACTTTTAATATATTTAGCGATGATGACAGCCGTATGTCAACTGGTAGTGATTTCCACAAATTAACCGCTTTGACTGCAAAGGAATATAATGAAACTCCAATTCTTGAACACTGACTTTATTTCCACTTGGTCATATAAAATATATTACAACTAACAATTAACTATTTGTACTTTAATTACGGGCAGTAACTTTGACTAAACGTCTTTACTTCACTCCTGCTAACGATAGAATGACTAAAAATGATGTCCCGCCTCAACAGCCGTCCTCGTCCCCACCCATTACTTGTCAAACCGAAAACAGTCTCTTCAACCGAAAGTTGAGTTGAATCACTTTGCGAAACTGGTTGCTTAAAACGGAAGTTGAGGTGAAACACTTTACAAAACTGATTAACAAAAGGTACTCATATTAAAAATCAACATGAATTAATAATATATGTTTTTCATAGAAATCATTATAATATATTTTAACAAGCGAGACCGATATTCTCCACTGATCACTGACTGACTTCACAAAAACAGCACTACGCTATTTATGGCGTGCGTTAAGCTGGCGTACCATGATGCTGTATCGAGCTGGTTACTATGTCAAAAAACTCTGCCTAAATAGTGCCTAATTTGTGTAAAACTAAAAAAAAGTGCCTCTTTAGTTTAGGAAATAAACACCATTGTCACTGTGTACGCTGGCGTAACGTCAAGCTAGCGTACACATCGCCGTACTCGAAAACGGCTAATTGTAAAGCAACAGAGTTTGTACGAAAAAACTCTTCCTAAATACTTCTCCCGTTATGCAAAATTTCATAACGATTGATTTTGTAGGAACAGAGATACTGAACAAGACTTTTCAATGACATACCGTCCTGGCGTTATGCCAGCGTACACAAATAGTGCTTATAGAAAGGGATCTTTTTTTTTAATAAACTCTATATGTATAAATAGTGCGTTAAATTCTGCCTCTCGTAGTTCAAAAACTTTATGCAAATACGCAGTGGAAAGATTTAAGAAATCTATGTTAAGTTTTAGGAGCAAATGAATAGATGTACAGACGCGATCAAAATGTATAATTTATGAAATTATGAAGGTAATTATAGCCGAAATATAGCGTTATTTTCTAATAGAAATTACTTGTTAAGCATTATGTGTTTTGACATAAATAAATTGAATAAGTATCTTTACCTACAACAAAGCATAATTTTAAATGCTAATGTGAAATGGACTATTATACTTTTTCTCTCGCGTTTGAACGTTGGGTTGGCAGCAGTATAAATATAGTTTTTTTTAAATCTATGAATATTTTGTAATAGTAACTATTTTGTAAAGAAAGTTAAAAAAAAACACTATTGCAATTGAAAAATTATTTAGTAATTTTAACTTAAACTGCGCTTACTCAGTTATGTTGTATAATAATTATTGTAGGAATAAATGATTCTGTGTGTAAGTGATTATTAAGACTAATTGTGACAACTACAAATGTATAAATCATGACCCGTATTACATTCTTTGCATACAACAAATACTGTTTTAATGCACAAAACTGAGACTTTTGTAACGTCAGTGTGCTTATACTGTGATTTTTTACGTAGGTACTTATTTATTTTACAGTAACATTATATGTTCTATTAGGCCATTTAGGCCAAGAAAATAGTACTAAAAAAATGTACTGTTGTACTGTAATAATTAATACCTAGTCGTTTATGGCAAATTAAATATAAGTTTTATGATAAACCTTTTTCTTTTTATTTTCCCATTTTTTTACTATTTCATTTGCACTTCGAGCTGTATTTATAGGTAAATAAAGTTGATATTCTCTTAGATTGGTGTATGACCCACGTTTCAGTATCAATTATAATTTTTAGAAAAAAAATACAAAGCACTTTTTAACCTACCTGTACCAGTCGGACGGAGTGCTTTATTTGATTCCAAGAAAATATTGTTTAAAACCATTATATGGTATACTCGAAATGGTTTTGTAATCAGCATCACTCTAGTAAAACTTTTCATACCGAATTAACAACAATTTACCCCCATACAGACCCCAGAACAGAGATAATATAGAACGGGTTAGTACTACCTGCTATGAACAAAAATGAAACTTTTAAATTCTATAATATACAGTTAAGGTTAACGCCGCTTATTTCCCGAATGCGTGTATTTATTTCCGAAATATAAAAACACCGTTATTGCCACCAAAAATGTCTTGTTCCACGGTCAATATTTGTTGCTGGCTCCTAACTATAGACTGTTAGTACTAGAGTCTTCAAAAGTTTTCCTTAACCAAACTTTGTCTAACAAACACTGCAACAGAAAAACGATTTATATTTATATTTTAAGAATCGACTTGCTCACTGAGATTCTTTACAAACTTGATGCTTTCTAATAAAATTTACTTTTAAATAATGGTACACTTTATACAAAAAAATTAATATTCTTCCTTTCTCTTCTAAATTTTCTTCATAACAACGCAGTACTGGAGGAAATCAAGGAATGTTCATATGTCTTAATTAAAGATGCTTTTGATTGTACCTTGGAATGTTAGTGATGAAGAGAATTTTCTTATACACAGCCGTATGTATAAACTGTATACTTACGTACCTACAAATAAATGAGGTTATAAATTCATGGACAATCAAGAATTTAAGATTTTTCGATGAAATTGTTTACTAATTGTAGCTTATAACTTTTTTTCCTTGATTTCTTTTCTAAATAAAAGACCATATATGAAAAGATTGATGGATATAAACGAAGCTAGAGAGGTTTGTCAGGATGTTACGAAGTGGCGATTGTCTCTGCCTACCCTAACGGGAACTAATGGCGTGAGTATATGTATGTATTTAACTGTTACCTTAAAAAGAGGGTAAGGCTATAATTTAATGTTTTTTGACATGAATTCCTCATGTGGGGATTATTACTCATAAATAAAAGATGTTATTAAAGGAAAGAAAAATTTTTTTCGACACTGGCGGGGTTCGAACCCGCGACCTTCGGGTATACGCCCCCGTCGCTCTGCCAACTGAGCTACAGTGTCAGTTGGCATCCAGCGCGAAATTTCTCTATCCTTTGTTTCTTTTTTTTTTTTTATTTTATTTTTTTTACACGTTCAAGTAGTGTTTGCGTTTCCTACCTCCGAAATTTTAACTAATTCGGACGGCCACTTGTCTACCTTTTCAGATAGAATGCAAATGTTGGAAACGCCTAACTATCACATAATTTAATGTTTTTTGACATGAATTCCTCATGTGGGGATTATTACTCATAAATAAAAGATGTTATTAAAGGAAAGAAAAATTTCGACACTGGCGGGGTTCGAACCCGCGACCTTCGGGTATACGCCCCCGTCGCTCACGGCAGAGATTTTCTGTAAATATATATGAGCTCATCTTTATCCACTATAACAGATTAATAAGTAATGAACCCGCGACCTTCGGGTATACGCCCCCGTCGCTCACGGCAGAGCGACGGGGGCGTATACCCGAAGGTCGCGGGTTCGAACCCCGCCAGTGTCGAAATTTTTCTTTCCTTCAATAACATCTTTTATTTATGAGGGTAAGGCTATGTTAAAAACATTTTTATTCTGCATTGGCGTTATTGTAAAGTTCAGGGTCAAAAAATACGTTGTTTCATTACTTATTAATCTGTTATAGTGGATAAAGATGAGCTCATATACATTTACAGAAAATCTCGTTGCAACTTGCAACTTGCAGCAAGGCTTCGTAATTATTTGTGAATTTGTGTAAAAAAGCAGTAAGCTGTAAAAAAATCCTTAGTCGTTAGTCCACCAACCCGCACAAGGCCAGCGTGGTGGACTATGGCCAATTCACCCTAATTCATTAAAAAAAGAGAACAAAACGACTATATATAGACGACATGATAGTCCAGTGGATAGAACATCCGCCCGAAAACAGAAGGGCGTGAGTTCCAATCCTGGGTCGGGCCTACACCAATTTGTCTTTTCTAAAGTCATATGTGTGGTTAATTTATCATGGTTGTTAACGGTGAGGGAAAACATCGTGAGGAAACCCACATGGCTGAGTTGTACTTAGTCATGTGACAGTGTATTCGTACAAAACGGCGATAGGCCTGTGTTAAAACACTCATAAAATAACACTAGAAATATAAACATTCAACTTTTAATTCAACTTTTAACTCAATAACAAGCGGTCAAAACTAGTTGCCCGCTTGACTCATACGATATAAAACCGGTGCACGTGCGCCAGTCGGCCATTCTGTCTCTGACAGTCGCACCGAAAGGTTGTCTACGAATATTGTGTCTCTGTTGTAAAAACTTGATCATTATTTTAATATACGTTGATTCAATAACTGAAGTGGTTTATTTTCAAAATCTACAAGTGAGGTTTCACCAGAGTTTGGAGGCGTCAATATCTTCAGAAGTGAGATCTAAGCGATAAAAACTTAATATTGCTTATCACGCCTACATTAAACGTAAGTAATAATATATATATATACACTCCACTTATAAGTACTAGTTTTTTTTATTTATGAATGTTTAGTTTATTAGTCAAGTTTGAAACTATATTCACCTCTTAACGAGTTCACACAAGTGGTCATTCGGTCAGGGCACTCCCTGATAATGCACCTATTTACTCCATACATTAATATAAACGTGACTAAGCAATACTTGCTAGTGTTACTTTAACATCCGTCTTCTTTTATCCATGTATTCCGTCCAATATTCATAATCATCATTTTATTTCGTTTTGATTTATAATACAAAATTAGAGTTTGGCCCAGGGGTTGTAATAGTGTTTTTTTTTTAATAAGACAATGTGATTGATTCGAAGCTAAACGATTATTCAAAGCTAAAGTATTTATACTAAAATAAAAGAGGAATTCATACTGCGATGTAGAATACTTACAGTCAGCAACATCTAGTGTAAATTCATGACAAAACAAATTATATAACAATGTATATAACATATGTATGTTTTAACAATGATTGCAAACATGGGAATATTATATTACTTGCAACTATTCCTTGTCAGGCTTAAACAGTTGATCACAACGTAATATTCGTAATTTCTTTTTCTGCTACAATTCTTTTTAAATTTATTATTAGGTTATGTGTGTATATTATCATGTGTGTATTCATATTATATGCTGTGCAGTCAGTTCAGTTATTTAGTTCTTATTAGCCCGTGTGATTAAAATTTATTGCTATGAAGGCTATGGCAACTTTCGTGACATCATTGAAATAGTTCTTTGTTTTTATATCTAGTTTGATTTTGATTTTGGTTAGTTTTTACGAGTAAGTATGATAAAGTTGAGTGTTATGTATTTACACTTTTGATAAATTTCTTCCTTTCTTTCTAACAAGTGAAGTGCACAAGTAGATATTAAACTGTTTAATTTTTGTTTACATGAGAACGAAGGCAATGGATGAAACGCCCCCACGAAACCAGGCTGTACGCAGCCGCAGTAGACGTCGTGACTCTCGAAGAATGGACAGGGGGCGAAGCCACAGCCGCAGCAACGGCAGTAGACGCCAAGGTTCACGAAGGCCTAACAAGGACCGAAGCCGAAGCTGCAGCCACAGCAGTAACAACGAAGATCATCATAGAAGAGCAAGTAAGAATTTGACTCCAAGTAAGTCCCGCATGTCCGCTTCGTCTGATCGGGCTTCGCGTAGCCGTGATGGTGCCAATCGGCAAAGAAGGTCAAAAAGGCGTAACCAACGAAACGTCAGTAACGAAAGCAGTAGGTCGAAGTCGCCCCAAAGAAACCCAAGACGTAAGCGCCAACGCGCACCGAGTGCCTGTAGTTTAAGCGATCCAAAACGTCCCCGAATGCAAACTGACGAAAATATGATATTCATGAACAAATTTATAGAAGTGATGTCTAATTTTAAGAAGGTAGGGGATAGCGAAAAGTTACCTGTAACTAATAATGTAGTCCCTGAGTTTGATCCTATGTCAAAAGAGCAAACTATCGACGCCTGGTTGGCTAAAGTTGAAGAATGTGCCGAAATATATTGCTGGGATGATCGACACAAAATACATTATGCTTTGCCTAAGTTAACGGGGGTAGCCAAAACCTGGTACCAAAGATTACCAAGTCTTTTGTTTACCTGGAGTGAATGGAAAGATAAACTCAAAGAATCTTTTCCTACTCGCGAAAATTACGCGGAGATACTTACCGATATGCTTAGCAAACGCGTCCGCTACGGCAAACCCTTAACTCTTTATTACTATAGTAAAATGAATTTACTGAACAGATGCGATATCGGTGGCAAGCGCGCGGTTGATTGCCTTGTAGCGGGTATCGATGACCGGAGTATTAGGTTAGGCGCGCAGGGAAGTGAATTTAACAAGCCCGAAGAATTACTCAAGTACTTCAAAACAGTTAAAGTAGCTCAAGAACGAAACATTACTGATTCTGCCAAAAATAGAGAAAAAAAATACACTCCTTCATCAACAACCTCGACATCTAATAGCAAGACTCCTTCACAATCTAACCGGTACAGTAAGGTTACCTGCCATAACTGTAAGGAGACAGGTCACCCATTTTTCATGTGCAGCAAGCCAAAAATCCGCTGTAACAATTGTAATTTGCTGAGTCATTTAGCGCCGGATTGCCCGAAGTCTAAAAAGGTTACCGAAGACAAGGTCAAGTCTATATTAAAAATAGAGAGTGCAGGAGATTCCAGTCTCAAGTATAAAATGCCTGTGAAAGTAAATGGCAATATCGTTTACTCACGTGTTGACCTAGGTAGCGACGGAACTCTGATGCGCGTAAGTGAAGCTACAAAGATTGGCCTTAAATGGCATGAAGTCAATAGTCCATTGCTCAAGGGACTTGGTAATATTCCTTACCGTCCTATAGGTTTAGTCCATGCTAAAATTGAAGTCCAGGGTGTTACAGAAAACGACGTAGAAGTTCTCATTGTAGACGATCATCTTATTAGTAGCCCTCTTTTAATAGGTCATACCTACACTGAAAGACCAGCCGTCAAGATTATCAAAACTCCAACTAGTGTTATATTCCAAAAGCTGGCTCATGCCCCAACACGTTCCAATAAAGTCCCTGTGTATTGCAGTACCGACACCACGATAAAGGCGAGTGAATTCCAAGTTGTTCCAGTGCATGACGAAAATATTTTTTCTGGGTTTATATACGTAGACGGATGCGTTAGAGATAACCCAGGTAAAGAACATTACTTATTTCCAGGCGAATACGAAATAAAACACGGTTTAGGGCATGTTCTGATACAAAATCTAAGTGCAAGTGACATAACGTTTAAGAAAAATGAACTTATCCATCGTAGCACACCTATGAACAATACGATAAACGTCAACAATATTGCCAAATCAAACGATTTCGAGGACAAATCACCTATCAAATATGGCGAATCTCTAACACCAGACCAGATCCTTAGGTTGGAGGAACTGTTAAAGATTCACAAAGACTGCTTTTCAAACTCATTGAAGGATTTGGGGTTTACCACAGAGTCTGAGATGGTGATTCATCTAAAAGATACCGAGCCTGTCGTCTATCACCCGTATCGATTATCATACTCAGAACGTTCACATGTACGTACGATGATACAAGATATGCTCGAGGCAAACATAATACGCGAGTCCCAATCTCCATATGCGAGTCCCATTGTTCTCGTTCGAAAGAGGACTGGAGAACGTAGGCTATGCGTGGATTATAGAGCTTTGAATCGAAAGACCGTACGCGAGCATTACCCTATGCCTAGAATTGAAGACCAACTCGATATGCTAGCCGGAAATAATATGTTTATTTCCCTAGATCTCGCGTCTGGTTATTACCAGATCCCCATCGCAAAAGAATCTCGTGACAAAACATCTTTTGTAACACCAGACGGGCAGTATGAATATAACAGAATGCCGTTCGGACTAGTGAACGCACCATCTGTATTTCAGCGAACTATAAATAAAGTTTTACAAAAATCCAGAGCTAAGTACGCACTCGTCTATATGGATGACATTCTCATCCCTGCCAAGACATTTGAGGAAGGATTGTCTAGATTAGACGAAGTTCTCACGCTGCTACGAGATGGTGGGTTCACTCTCAAAATGAGCAAATGTTGTTTCTTTTTTGACTCGATTAATTACTTAGGATTTGAGATAGGGAAAGACGGTGTTAGCTAAGGTGAAAGCAGTTACAGAATTTCCTACACCTAAAAATATCCATGATGTACGCAGATTCCTCGGACTAGCTGGATTTTTCAGGAGATTTGTGCATGGTTTTGCATCCATCGCTAAACCACTGACGGGGCTGTTAAAAAAGGATGCAACTTGGACATGGAAAGAGGAAGAAATGAGTTCCTTCGAAACTATTAAAGGCATACTTACCAAAAGGCCCGTACTTATGCTTTACAACCCTGCTGCAGAGACTCAGCTTCATACCGATGCAAGTAAGTTTGGGCTCGCAGGTATACTGATGCAAAAGGATGAGTACGGCGCCCTCAAAGCAGTAGCATATTATAGCCGGCGGACAACTCCCGATGAACAGAAGATGCACTCTTTTGAGCTCGAGACTTTAGCCGTCATATCATCACTTGCAAAATTTCGCGTTTACTTACTGGGGATAAAATTCAAAATTATCACTGATTGCAGTGCCTTACGCACAACTTTTACAAAAAAGGATCTAATTCCACGAATAGCACGCTGGTGGATACAATTTCTTGAGTATGATTGCGACGTAGAGTATCGGGCAGGTGATAAGATGGCTCATGTAGACGCACTGAGCCGAGCTCCGATAGATGATGACGACGTCACGAAAGATCATGTTTTAGATATATTAAATATTACATCTGAAGACTGGATCATTACTGTACAACAATCAGATTCCGAGCTAAAACGA
Source organism: Bedellia somnulentella (assembly GCA_963576735.1). NCBI lineage: Eukaryota > Metazoa > Arthropoda > Insecta > Lepidoptera > Bedelliidae > Bedellia > Bedellia somnulentella. Next base: position 20,808,974 of record OY755171.1, on the reverse strand, counting down.
ATCCTTGCTATATTGAGAGATCCAAAGTCGGAGGAATGTGCAGAGATCATTCAAAATTACAAAATTATTAATGGAAGGCTTTTCCGAATAGTAGATAAAGATACTACCAGGTGGGTAGTACCTAAAGGGGCAAGGCGGCAAGTTTTGCGAAGCAACCACGATGAAGTTGGGCACTTAGGTTTTGATAAAACGCTTAGTCGGATACGTTCACTATATTGGTTTCCCAAGATGAGGCGATTTATTAAGAAGTATGTTGCTGCTTGCTTGGAATGTGCACACCATAAACTCCCAGGCGGACCGAAATCTGGATATTTGCACCCAATCCCAAAAGTTAATGAGCCATTTCACACTATACATGCGGACCATTTAGGCCCTTTTATTAAATCAAAACGTGGAAATGCCTATATTTTGGTCATTATCGATGCATTTACTAAATTTATAAATATAACAGCTGTTAGAAATACGAAGTCCTCTTCAAGTATCCGAGTTTTTCTCGAGCATTTCAGCTATTTTGGTTCGCCAAAGCGATTAATAACAGACCAGGGAACCAGTTTCACCAGTAAAGCCTTCAAGGACTACATCAAAGGTGTAGGTGTGAAGCACGTTCTTAATGCTGTTGCCACACCTAGAGCCAATGGCCAAGTGGAACGATACAACCGGACCATCCTTGCCGCTTTAAGTACAATGAATCACGAAAAATCGAATGGGCTTTGGGATGAACATTTGCCAAACATACAATTAGGTCTCAATACAACGGTGCATGCCACCACAAAGAAGACTCCTTCAGAACTTTTATTTGGAAGAATCATTACAAATCCATCCGATAAGATAATTAATGAAATAGTTGATGATATTAGCGACCGTCAAAATGAATCTCTAGCGGACATACGTGAAACCGCAAAGAATTTGATAGATAGGCAGCAAGAGAAAGATAAGACTAGATATGATCAGAAGAAAATAGCGGCACCAAGCTATTCTGAAGGTGATCTTGTCCGAATCATAAGGGCTGTTACCGGTATAGAGGGACAATCAAAAAAGTTAGAACCAAAGTGTCATGGTCCTTATAGAATCAAAAAAGTCTTACCCAACGATAGGTACGTAGTAGTTGACACACCACTCACACGCAAAAGCAAGGCATACGAGGCTGTTATAGCTGCAGATAAGATTTACCCATGGCTCAACTTTACCAACCCGGCGTCCGATTCCGACAATAGCAATCAAGATGACAGTGATGATGTGACCTCGCAATAATGTATTAATTGTATTTAGTGCCTATCTTTCAAGCGTTGTCACAAAGTAGTTAACTTAAAAATATAAATGCTAAGTTAAGTTAAGCACAAGTCGCTGGTCAAAGTCACAGACATAGCGTAATAGTTTGTAACTTAAAAATATAAATGTTAAGTTAAACACAAGTCGCTGGTCAAAGTCACCGACATAGCGAATATGTATCTTAAGTCAAAGTACTTCAAGCCGCCCGTCAAAGTCAACGACGTGGCATACAAGTAGTTCAAGTCGCCCGTCAAAGTCACCGACGTGGCATAAAAGCATATTAAGATTAAGTACTCCCATGTAGCCCGCCAAAGTCACCGGCGCGGCACAAAAGTATGTAAAACTAAAGTAACTATTGTCTCCCATAGTCAGTGACATGATGTAAAATTTAAGAGTTGTATAAATTCATGGATAATTATGTAATTTTTTTTTATTTAAGTGTATATTTACACATTATCACATAAATTTATTATTATTTTTTATTTCACTTTGAATTGTATAAAAGTAAACAACGAGAGGACTCGTTGTAGACAGGATGGCCGAGCTGTTAAAACACTCATAAAACAACACTAGAAATATAAACATTCAACTTTTAATTCAACTTTTAACTCAATAACAAGCGGTCAAAACTAGTTGCCCGCTTGACTCATACGATATAAAACCGGTGCACGTGCGCCAGTCGGCCATTCTGTCTCTGACAGTCGCACCGAAAGGTTGTCTACGAATATTGTGTCTCTGTTGTAAAAACTTGATCATTATTTTAATATACGTTGATTCAATAACTGAAGTGGTTTATTTTCAAAATCTACAAGTGAGGTTTCACCAGAGTTTGGAGGCGTCAATACCTGCAACCTATCACGTGAGTACACTGTCTAAGCAAAACGTGGGTACCTTCTCTGGAGACTAGATGGCGCTGCCATGTGAGTTCAGAAGTATGGTACCTCTGCCAACCCCTTCGGGGATAAACGGCGTGAACGTTTATGTTATGTTTATGTTAAAAAACCTTTCTTGTAAACACACTTGCGCACGAACAATAAATAAAAGGTTGAAGAGGGAAACCTATGGCTCGTAATTATAGTAATGAGACATTTTAAACAAAGCTTCTTGAAAACAGAGCTCCCAACACGTGTTAATACAACATTAGATTGTTTCGAATCACACACAGTTTACCTTTCTTATAACCAAATAGATACCTAATTCGGCTATTTCAGGTAGACATAAGAAGTACGAGCATAAGTTTTAAGTAGAAAAATTTCTTTCCATTTCAGTAAGACTTCATTTTTAAAATGATTATCCTGCGAACTATTTTTCTCCGGTTTTTGTTCTATTTTTTCCTAATTTATCCCATTGCTGTATAGTGTCGGCTTAGAATAGCACTTCCCCATTTCTTCCGGTGAGTGTACGTAAGAGGCGACCAACGGCATTGAGGCTCTTAAGGGTTTTCCGGGCGATGGGGCTGGAGACCCATCACCAACATCACCTTTATTCTACCATCTTTTCCCCACTTAACTTTCCAAAATTGGCTGAGGAATTTTTAATTCTTTAATACTTTTTTGTATAAATTTTACACTTTATGCCTTCGACTAAATTTCTGATCGTAACATAACATAACATAAACGTTCACGCCGAATATCCCCGAAGGGGTTGGCAGAGGTACTAATACTTCTGAACATCACGTGACTTTGTCACCTAGTGTTCAGAGTACCCACGTTTCCGATCGTGTTTGTTATATTTATATGAACAGCTACATAAAATACTGTTTTAGGCATAACAGTTCCATAAAACTGGTTCTGTTTTCGCTGGTTGAAAATGAGCTGAAAATTGTAATTAGTTTCCGATTGATATTGTAGAAGGGTTTATGGAGATATAGTTGAAGGTAGGGAACCTGTACGGTTTGTTGTTCATAATCATAACTTTAAGTATGCTCTCTATGTCTAGCTAGTCAATCGGTGTCCGAAAGGGCCCGAATGGCTGTGCATGATGCCGTTCTTGTTCCTACGCTTATGTATGGCAGTGAATGTTGGGTGTGGCAGAAGAAGCATGAAAGCAGAGTGAATGCAGTAGAAATGAGGTCCCTCAGAAAAGTTTGTAATGTTAGGTTATGTGATCGTGTGAGGAACGATGTGATTCGTGAAAGGTGTGGTGTAAAAGATGATATTGTAAGTAATATAGAAAAAGGAATGTTGAGATGGTTTGGGCACATCGAGAGGATGGATGATAGGAAATTGGTAAAAGGTATCTATAGAGCTAATGTGGAAGGTAATGTTAGTAGAGGACGGCCACAAAAGACACACTTGGACCAAATTGAAAGTGTGCTCAAAAAGGCAGGCATCCGAAGTATGAAGAATAAAAGAGCATGTATGAAAAGATTGATGGATGTAGACGAAGCAAGAGAGGTTTGCCAAGATCATACGAATAATTAACGGCGATCGATAGTCTCTGCCTACCCCAAGAGTAATTAACGGCGTGAGTATATCTACATGTATGTCTATGTATAATAGATTAATTAATGGAAACGTAAACTAATCTAACTTTTTCAGCCGAAGACTCAGCTTACGATCTCTAGAGCGCGGAACATGTAAACGATAATCCTATCGCCTATCGCCACTTTTTACGATCCTAGGAAACCTCCAAAGTTTCATTTACATCCACAAATGTTTTTATACAAAACCTTTTATTCTTCACACTTTGGACGCGTGTCTTTTCAAGCACACTCTCTATTTGCTACAAATGTGTCCTCCTTGGTCGTCTCCAACTAACACTACCTTCCTCGTTTACTCTACTGATCTTAACTTTTTTAATACATTTAAAAAAACAGTTATAATTTGTCGATCTCACCAAATGATATATTAGGATATTTTGATAGGATGTCAAAATTATCATAAATCAAACTGACTGTTTTTGTTTTAACTAACAAGTCTACGTAATACATTATATGGAAAAGCACTTCAATCACCGGTAAATACATTTGCTCTACAATTTTCTTTTATTCACATTAATATTTTCATTAGGTGATTGTCATTACAAAAGTTTTTATATCAAGATTAAAAATATACTACATTTACAACTTAATATTTATCATTCTTCTTATAAACTTCTGACAGAGCGCTCGTATTTAAAATGAGATTTCCAGTAGTTTTGTGCTTGTTAAGTTCTGTTCAGTTTTTAGTCATTTGCTTAGCTAAACCTGTGAACTGGTTTTTTATTTCGGAGTCAGTGCAAAAGCAGATTAATGAGTCTAAATGTGTCGCCAAATTTACAAGTGAAATTTTCACTTTTCATGATATTGTAGTTTATCCCTATGAATCTGAACTTGATTCACTACAATTTACTGACCAAATGATCAAATCACTCGCTATCAAAAACAAGCATAGCATAGTGGTTCGATCCAAGGAGATCCGAATTTGCTCTCGATTAGTTGTATGGCGTCAGTATTTGCTATTTGTTAATACTGTAGATGATTTAATTAAAATAATTCACCATTCACTATGTAAAACATGGCAATCGGATTCACGTTTCATTGTCGTTCTTGAAAATAGTACTGATGTGTATGAAATAATGGAAGTTCTGAAATACCATTCGCTACTTAATGTGTACATTATAAGAAAACAAGAAGGTATTATAAAATACTGGCACGAGATATCAAGATGTGGAAAACATGGATTGAAGCCTCAAATATTTAATTGCTTGTCATCACCAGGACAAATAATACCAGAAGAAAGAAAAACACTTAAATCGATGGTTGAAAAGGATTGTCCTGTAAAATTTGGTGTCCGTTTTGTTTATCCATTTGCATATAATCCTGATAATACAGCAAATTATAATTTGCCTTTTAAATATCTAGGACTTGACGTCGCTCTAATGGGAGTGTATGTAGGAACTTATGATATTGACGTTGTTAATCACACCCATGACTTGGGGTACATCGATTCTGATGGAAATGGCACAGGTCTTTTGAAAGCTTTGTATGATAGAGAGATAGACGTAATTATAGGTGCGCTTCCATTGCTAGACATATTTTTTGTATCAATAATGACACCATTGCAGTTTGAAGATTTGATAGCGGTGGTCTTAACTAGAAAATCTCCTAATGCGCAAGTATTATTTTTAATGATTCCATTAAACGTTTGGATAACTATAATGGCAGTGAACTTGTTATTTTTGAGCATAATTATGGTTACGTCACCAAAGAAAGATGCATTACTTTCGAATTTATGTGTGTATGTATTTCAATTGTTTGCAATTCTTATTGGAAAAGATGTTAAAATTAATCAAAGGAAGTTCCGCATGATATATTTGTTTCTAATCTGTTCTTCATTTTTCGTACGAGTCGCTTTTGAATCTGTTTTATTGTATTATTTACTGAGTGCACATGAAAAAAATCAAATTGATGACTTAGATGAAATATGTCTCCATTCCGAAACTATATATATAGATACAATTTATGAAGTCCTTTTTAGATCAGGTTTCAACACTTCCAGTTGCACGATAGATAAAGAAAGATTTAAAGTAGTTAAGAATCCATTAGAAGTATTGGAGAAATCCAGCTATGCATCTCAAAATGCAGTTTTCATGTACAATAAAGAATACCAGTATGCAGCCCAAAGCCAGGAAGAGATTGCCAAATTTGCTAAAATCTATCATATTGTAGCACAAAAAGTATATTCCGTTCCGTTGCTGTACTACATTCGTCGTGGCGATACTTTGGAAGCTCAGTTCAGAGCAGGAACTACAAGAGCAAGAGAATATGGTGATTTGTTATATTTCGAAAACTACGTCGTTAATGAAGTCACAAAATCTTTTCGAAATAAATCATCTGCAGTTGCCCTTAGTATAGATCACGTAAAAAATGCACTTTTCATATTGCTCCGTGGTATTTATGCTTCAATCCTATTGTTTCTTCTGGAAATCATAATATTTGCCTGTGAAAAAAGACGAAATATTTGGGGCAACACTAACTGATTTTTAATATGTGCTTATTATTGGCGTGATAAATTATCTAAACTTTAGTTTTGGTGTGACTTTTAGTGTGCCTTAGTCTATAGATCTACAGATAAATAAAAAGTGTCAGTTTTCAATACTCAAATGACCGCATTTAACTTAATGCATGTTTCCACAATATTATGTCAAAATATGTTTGTGATTTTATTATATTTATATAAATTAGTTCAAATTACTCGCGTTGAGTTTGAAAAACGGCAGTGTAAATTCCCACTGTTTAACCTGATTTCGATAGGTAGCTAAGAAAAGTTTAATACTCAGAAAAAAATTAACCACTTTATGTACATGCAATACTTTTATTTAAATAATTATACCTAAGTTTCATTAAGTTTATAAAATAATATTCCTCAACCATAATCAACTTGCAATAAGATGTGAATAAAAATTAACTATCATGAGCTCAAAATAGTTTTCCTGCACATTGATACACGTACACTCCATATAAGTATTGTAGCCAGTAGGAAATGATTCACGCGAGAATTAAAATGAACTGTTTGCTATTTTTTGTAGAAGTTCAAATTACTAAAGTAAAAATCTCTAATTTTAAGCTTTTTCATTTAATTAGCATCAGTACGATTTCATCTTCTTTTAATATTATTGTTTATTGAACACTATTATATTACTACTAAATGTTTCTAACTTAATATTCAAATAATTTTTTCTACTGTAAATAATATCTTGAATTTGACTCGGCATCCTCCTTTTGGACATTGAGATGGGAAAGATGTGTAAAAAATGTTGTTGGTAATGGGTCTTCAACTGCATCGCCCTACATACTTACTTTAAGTGGGCTTTTCAATTGATTGTTACTGTTTAATTACTCTAGATAACAAAACTTCCTTAAATGTTTAATGGAATGCAAACCCCATGATATGGTGCATGTATGTAATGAGAGGTACAGTCATAGAGACAATTTTACATCCCTGACCTTGTTCAATATTGTAACGGTGGTCACTTCGAACACCTACATTGAGAAAAAACAATGCATTTTATTCATTTTAGACATCATTTTTTATGGAGACATTTACAGCTTAAGACCTACACAATCGATATCAAAATAGAAAAAGTGTGAGTTTATTTTTTCAAAACAACCGGGCACGATTCCCGAGCTGGGCACAGGATCATGATAAACTAACCACTCATATGACTTTAAAAAAGACGCATTGGTGTAGGCCCGAATCGGGATTCGAACCCACGCCTATCTGGTCTGCATGAGAGTTGGTGTTCTCCCAACTGATCTCTCACGGTGACAATTTATAACGATACTTAATGTTTTAAACTTTCTGTTGCACTTTTGTCAAATCGTTAAGTAGTTTATGCTATAACACTATCCTGGCAGGGAAGTCTCTATTATTGATACGTACTCGTATGTTTTTTAAAGGGAACAACAGCTTGAAGAGTTTTTCAATTACTTGTTGATAATTGGCATCACTCATAATCCATTTGAAACTCTTATGACAAGCACAAAGATAAACTGCCAATAGCAATTCTTGACATAAATATAATTGCTGTGTAGTGTCGACTTAGAATTGCACTACCCCATTTCTTCCGGTGGGTGTTTGTAAGAGGCAACTAACGGTATCGGGGCTTTTAATTAATTTTTGGTCGATGTGGTTGGAGACCCATCACCAACAACCTTTATTCTTACCATCTTCTCTCCACTCACATTTTCAAAAGTGGCTGAGGAATTTTTAATTCCTTAGCTCTGGCTACCCCTTCTTGGGATTTATAGCCGTGAGTATATGTATGTAAAAATATCAGATATTTTACGACACGTATGAAAATAAGCCGAGTGCGAGTCGGGTTGCCCGTGGTGAGTTTCATTGTGGTAATTACTGGCAAGTCAAGCGATATTTATAGAAAAACATATATTTTTTTGACACATTTGACAGAAAACACATTTTTTTCGAAAATACAGAGTTACATTTTCACAATTACATATATTTTGAGATAGTGTACATATGTAGTGATGTTAGGTTGTATTAAAATCTAAAAGATATATTAATATATGTCTATAAAAAAAAACGATTCAAGCAGCAGTTTACCATACATTTTCATCCACGTAGTTTTGTCACACGGTTTTTTTTTGCCATTTTGCTACAACATTGTAACAAAACAGACATTAAAACAATTTTATAACATCATTAACGTCTTTAAAAGCCTTTAAAGTTGGTTTCACTAATATTCCTAATTACTTCCAAGTTAATGTTCCATTAATCCTCGTTTTAATCTCGTCTGCACCATTTATTTTCTTCATAGTTCGAATCCTTTAGGTAGTACTTTTTGTTAATAGCTGTGTTCAAATCCACAAAAAGAGAGGCTTCTTTAGATTTCTACAATTTACTGTGAAATTTACGACGTCCGTGGCCGAGACTCTTGACGAGACCGAGCTCCTTTATGGGACTATCCCTGAAAATGTTCAATAAACTCCCTTCTGAAATATTGGAATTGCCTGTGGCATCTTTTAAAAAGGCAATTAAAGCCATGCTTTTAAAGAAATCTTACTACAGTGTTCAAGATTTTTTAAACGACAAGGACCCAACGCGCACTTGACCATGTCCGTAAAGCTATAAATCTTCCCTCGTTATTCCTAGGAATAATTGTCTGGTGAGGATTTTTCTTCTCACGTTATGTGATTGGTTTTTGTGATGGACAATTTATTTTAATTATGTCAAACTAGCGTTTGGTTTGGTCGCATAGAAAATCTTTTGTAAAGTAAAAACATGTTTATAAATTGAAATTGTACAAACCATATTTTGAAAAAATGAAAAAATGTGAATGTAAAGAGTTTCTTTGTTGCTTCTTCTCTTTACGAACACCTTCCGAAGCAACGGATTAACGATTAATTTAAAACTTTGACGTTCAAAAAATGTTAGTATTTAACTTTATTTTGAAAAATAAACTTTTTGACTTTTGACTTTTTGAGAAGATAGGTCCCAGCTATTTGGCAATATGATATTTCTATTACATACATAAACAAAAAACGTTCACGCCGAATATCCCCGAAGGGGTTGGCAGAGGTACTAATACTTCTGAACATCACGCGACTTTGTCACCTGGTGTTCAGAGTACCCATGTTTTGCATGGACAGTGTACTCACGTGATAGGGGGCAGGCCTATCGCCGTTTTGTACGAATACACTGTCACATGACTAAGTACAACTCAGCCATGTGGGTTTCCTCACGATGTTTTCCCTCACCGTTAACAACCATGATAAATTAACCACACATATGTCTTTAGAAAAGACAAATTGGTGTAGGCCCGACCCAGGATTTGAACACTAGTCGTTTGCACGATAACTGAGTGTTCTACCCACTGGGCTATCACGGTTGCTTAAAACATACTTTTGTTTTTTTCATTATTTTCTGAAAACCCACGTTTTCCGTCTTCCTATGTTTTGTGATATTTTACTGACTACATTTATTTACTTTAGAAATATTGTAAAAAACTTATCATTTGGCAGAACATTGAAACTATTTAAGCTAAATTAACAAAAAATAATCAACAATAAACAAATATTATTTTTTGGACAGTAACAACATCTGACATTAATGTAACTGAACTGACCAGGTAAAGTTGCGACATACCAAATGGAAACACTTACAAAATAAAAATAAAATATTAATAATTCTTAACCCTTAGCTATAGTGGTGACAAAAAGACACGGTTCTATTGTGGTGGGTACTTTTGACCCAGTTATTTTTAAATATATATAAATAAAAAGCAGGTTGTATATTATATTTATTTTTTAATTTAAATGTTTTATCATATTATTATGATTTCTATGTTTTATTTAAACAACAATAGGAACATCTTTTTCTTGGCTAATTAAAACTTTGAAAAATTTGTCTTTTCATAAAAACAGGTTATAAAAAATATTCAATTTAAATATTAAAACTAATCAAAAAATTCAACTTTACTTTTATTTTAAAACTTAAATGTGTATCCTTTCACTAAATTAATAAAATTTAAAAAATCTTGAAAGATTTATAAAATGACAGGGTACCAATATACTACGTCAAAGATAAAAATTGCACACAGTGTTAGCGCAAGTGCACCATAGCTACATAGACTTAGCTCTTTGAGCAGGAGGTCACACACCACACCTTTTTTATCGTTTTCGTCTCATTTCACTACATCTCCAGTATATACTGCGGGCTGTGGAATTTCAAAACCACAGAAATACTTGTTCTTAGTTGTGTAGGTAGTATTTAATTGCAACTCCTATTTTTCATGTATATCACATCACGTATGACGTTTACAAACCCTTTAAAAAGTTCATACGCGTTAGTTTTGTAGAAAACTGTAAAAATATAAGTAAAACAAAAAAAATAAAGAAAATTATCTCAGCAAAAAAAAATTACATTACTTTAGTGGTGGGTCCAATGGACCCAGCTAAAAGCCAGTACCTACCTTTTCAGTAGCGACGGCGGCACCTACATCCCACACAGTGCGCAATTAACCTTGCTAGCGGAAGGTACTGAGATGCGGACCTACCTCACTCCTAGCGTGTTTTACAGCTTCATGAAAAAGTTAGCTGGGTCTATTGGACCCACGACTATAGTTAAGGGTTAAACATTAGTTCAGTTTTTATAAAAATTGATTGCGAGACTTAACGGCAAAACTCGAACCCGTTCCTACTTAAATTCGGTTGTTGATAAAGAAGTCCTAAAACGGTTTTCAGGTTTTGTTTTAACCCTCGGCGTGCCTGGTAGAAAAAAGTTACATGGCGTGCCTGGTGGGTCGGTGAGACCCTAAATTTAAATTATTTTTTTCTCCTACAAATTGATATCAATGTAGTATATTTTTTGATTTTATAATAAAATTAAACATGTTTTTTAGGGTTTTAAATAAAATACGTGTTCGAATTAATAATATTTTCAAAAGATTTTTTAATTAAACTTTTATCTTGTTTTTTAACGTAGAATTTAACATCTTATGTTTATAAACATGCAAAATCAACTAAAACTAAAGAAATCACAATCAGACTTTGGGGATCATAATGCACATAGGTTATCTTATATTCTAAGCTAAAATAATTAGTCTTCTTCATTTCCGACATCATTTTTAGGAACATAGCAATTCCCACACTGGAAAATTGCATGTTCTATCACTTTGATGATCACATGATCCTTTCACTACTGGAGCAGGCCCCGGACTGAGGTAGCGGGCGGAGGGCGACAATCAGTTCACTACGGTCAGCTACTGAGAGCGGTTGCGCGCGAATTTCAAATTACAATGAATTATAACGGTTTAACGGCTGCGGTGGGTCTCACAGACCCAACCAGGCATGCCGAGGGTTAAATCCACTGACATCCTATGACAAAATCAATTGATATTTCAGTCTTTTTATTCAACACAATGCTGTATGATATTAATGACTATAGCTATCCGTTTGCCAGGATTGTACAAAGTGGCGATCAATAGTTTCTGCCTACCCCAATGGAAATTGATGGCGTGTATATGAATTAATGAATGAATGAACAATGCACTACAATGACAGATTTTTTTTATAATCTCTCTCAAGACTCAAGACTCAAGTATTCACGCTATATGTCCCCAAAGGGGTAGGTAGAGGTACTAATACTTCTGAACATCACGTGACAGCGTCACCTGGTGTTCAGAGTACCCACGTTTTGCATCGACAATGTACTCACGTGATAGGGGGCAGGCCTATCCCCGTTTTGAACGAATACACTGTCACATTTGTACTTTTGTGCTTTTGCCACAAATTTCTTTGCTTTATCTTTTCTGTTTCTGATAATGCTCCTATTTTATTTTTCTTACATTTTATTCTATCTAGGTTTTTTTCTTCTGTTCCTCGTATTTTTCAGGATTATTTCTTTTTAAGCGCTCTCGATATGCTTTCATCCTTTCCGCCGCAGTTTTAGCCATGGTGATACCTATAAAAGATTTCATTATAAGGTACACACAAAAATATTAAATGCTTGTTATCTACCATACATTTCAATCTATGCCTGTGAAGTAGGAATTTAGTAGGTGACAACCGGCGGGAATCGAACCCGCGACCTCGGTTATACGCCACCGTCGCTCTGCCAATTGAGCTACCGTGTCAATGGCTGCCAGCGCGAAATTCTTCTATCATTGTTTCTTTTTTTTTACTTTTACGTACATACATACATACATATACTCACGGCTATAAATCCCAAGAAAGGGGTAGCTAGAGCTAAGGAATTAGAAATTCCTCAGCCACTTTTGGAAGGTGCGTGGGGAATAGATGGTGAAATAAAGGTTCTTGGTGATGGGTGTCCAACCGCATCGCCCAAAAATCCCTTAAAAGCCCCAATACCGTTAGTCGCCTTTTACGTACACCCACCGGAAGAAATGGGGTAGTGCTATTCTAAGCCGACACTACACAGCAAGTAGTGTTTGCGTTTTGTGATTAGTATCATTATATTCACCAAAAGTACTTAAAATTTTTAACCGATTTTAATTTCTATGCTATTTTCTGATGTTTAATCATTTTCAAAGGAACGTACATCATTCAGGACTCGAATCAATATACTCATTAATAATCATATACATAACTAAGCTGATAATGACAAATACAAATCTGCATCGTGGTATAGTCGCGAATAACACAAAAATGCTGAAAAGAATGTTGCAACCGCCTGGGCTTTTAAATATACACAAACTTTTGAAGCTATGAAAATAGTTCTAGTTGTAAATCAAACCAGATACTCCTGTATCTATTTTACATCTCAGATCACCGTATTTTTTACAATGTTGTCTATATATGGTTAACATAATAAAAAAAACTAGCTATTCTGGGACATCTGGAAAATGGTCGGTGTCGCAACACCTAGTAGGATTATGCACTACTATATTTGGTGGGGTAAGTTCAGGAAAAGTATATACTCAATTAATACAAAGCAAACTGTAGAAAAAACTTTTATTTATATCATTACTAATAACATATAATAAGTGTGTCTTGTGGTACGAGTATAATTATTTTAGGAAAATAAATATTTCCTCTATACTGAAATTAACCTTCGCTTGCACAAAGGCCAAATGAAATAAATATGTGAAAGCCTTCTCTCATTTATTACAACATTGCCTTTGAAACACTTCTCTTCGAGCTTAATTATCCGCTAATGTAAGTTTCGGAACAATATAGAGTGCCCTCATTATTGGTAGCATTCACTACTGAATATTTATTTTTACTTTTAGTCATTATTTTTTCTTTTTGCGTAGGTGTATACGTTTAATAATAACGTTTTCAGTGGATTTTTGTGGATCTCATTTAATTACAAAATAATTCCTCAACCACCTTCGAAAGAGAAGTGACTAAAAGATTTTAAAATTAATAATGGTTGGTGATGGGTTTCCAGCCTTATTATCCGACATTTACTACCTCTGACAACACCCCAATACAACAAATGGATTCGTGTTATTTGTACTTATGATATTACACAGCAAAAAGTATGAAAAAAAAAAACATAACATAAACGTTCACGCCGTTTATCCCTGAAGGGGTTGGAAGAGGTACCAATACTCCTGAACTCACATGACAATCGCCATCTAGTTTCCAGAGAAGGTACCCACGTTTTGCTTAGACAGTGTACTCACGTGATAGGGGGCAGGCCTATCGCCGTTTTGTACGAATACACTGTCACATGACTAAGTACAACTCAGCCATGTGGGTTTCCTCACGATGTTTTCCCTCACCGTTAGCAACCATGATAAATTAACCACACATATGACTTTAGAAAAGACAATTTGGTGTAGGCTCGTCCCAGGATTGGAACTCACGCCCTTCTGTTTTTCGGACGGGTGTTCTACCCACTGGACTATCATGTCGCTATGAAAAAAAAAACTATAAAAAAGTAAGTTATGACGTTATGAGACAAACATATTACTTGAATTCCTGAAAAAGACAAACAAAAAGTCATACTTATGTGGGAAAAATTGTTATGCCTCTTTTAACTTGAAATATATTTTACGAAAGAATATAAATGTCACAGCCAGCGCATACAATTGTATTTACATACAGTTTACCGACAAAACTAATAAACTTGCAAAACAGACCAAAACGCTCTGTATTTTGCAAAGTTGAACGATTTGCTTCCCGTGTCAGCTTCCACAAGTTTTCTCAGCAATTTATTTCGAAAACACAATTAGGCTGAAAGAGGTTTCTCGTCAGTTGGAGTTTAGTTGGAGACACACCAATCTGAATTTGTTTAAATTCATCTACAATAATCCATTTAAAATAATGACCTGAAAAAAGTTGTATTTTTATAGGCAAACATGGAAATTAAACTTACAAACACAAACAATTAAAAGGAATCAAAAAAAGTTTGCTATAATTGTCTGTCTCGAGTATTTATACACCATATTTTTTTTTTTTTTTTTCAAAAGTCAAAAAGTTTATTTTTCAAAATTAAGTTAAATACTAACATTTTTTGAACGTCAAAGTTTTAAGTTAATCGTTAATCCGTTGCTTCGGAAGGTGTTCGTAAAGAGAAGAAGCAACAAAGAAACTCTTTACATTCACATTTTTTCATTTTTTCAAAAAATGGTTTGTACAATTTCAGTTTATAAACATGTTTTTATTTTACAAAAGATTTTCTATGCGACCAAACCAAACGCTAGTTTGACATAATTAAAATAAATTGTCCATCACAAAAACCAATCACATAACGTGAGAAGAAAAATCCTCACCAGACAATTATTCCTAGGAATAACGAGGGAAGATTTATAGCTTTACGGACATGGTCATGTGCGCGTTGGGTCCTTGTCGTTTAAAAAATCTTGAACACTGTAGTAAGATTTCTTTAAAAGCATGGCTTTAATTGCCTTTTTAAAAGATGCCACAGGCAATTCCAATATGTCAGAAGGGAGTTTATTGAACATTTTCAGGGATAGTCCCATAAAGGAGTTACTTACTTTATTAAGTCTCCACTTCGGTACGTTAAGTTTCTCCTTATTCCGAGTGTTAACAGTATGCCTATCACTAACTTTACTAAATTGGCCTATATTATTTTTGGCATACATTAAATTCTCAAATATGTATTGGCAAGGGACAGTTAAAATGCCAATTTCTTTAAATTTTTCGCGCAACGAATACCTCGACCTCAACATGTAAATAGATCGGATAGCTCGCTTTTGTAAGACAAAAACTTTATGAACATCAGCCGCTTTACCCCATAATATACTATACAGGGTACCGTAACATTTTTCTAAGAGGCCTTATGTAAATTATGGGATAGTAGTGATAAAGTTATAGCTTCCTCACATCCTCACAGCCCATATATTGTTCCCACCAAGGGACTCGAGCCTACCCTACATAGGGCGATTTGGCCATAGTTTACCACGCTGGCCAATTGCGGGTTGGCAGACTAACGACTACTACCGTAATAGTAGCCGCGGGACCGACGGCTTAACGTGCTCTCCGAAGCACGGAATCGTCTTAATGTTCGGATAATCAGGTGATTCAAGCCTGCAATATCCTTCCAAACTTTGTTAAATCTTACAAATTAAATTTGTAAGGTTACCACCCCTCGGGAATCGAACCCGAAGCCTCCGTACTTAAAACCAAGCGCTTAACCGCTAGATCACGAAGGTAGTTATAGCTGCTAGCTATATCTGTGTAGAAATATAATAATATTTCTAGTGATTGTAGTTTATGTTGGAAGGTGATGGGGATGGATATGAAGTCATATTGACTTTTGCAACCTTAGAGATATATAATTCAGTGAGGTAGAGTAATAACCATAAAATAAATTCGGTAATTCATCAAAAGATACGTCAACAAGGCAATTAAATTCCTTCGGAAAATCTTTAAGGAAATTGCATTGTTTTATCAGAGTTGCAACTACTCGTAAATCGAACTATTAATTGGAATGTACTTTTTTTGGCAAATCCCTTATTTGATTTAGCTAATAGAGGATAAAAATGGCGCAGCATGGGTAATAGATATCATTTTATATACTCAAACTCAAATAAACTTAAACGTTCATTACTAATAACTATACGCGGTTTTTAAAAGTATATTGTAAGTGATACATAAATCAATCACTTTAATATGTGTGCTCAATCAATCAAACTTCAATAGCACTTAAGTACTCCGCCTTGGTAGTCAGTAATCGCTCGCAAATTGACTTAATATGGATAAACTTCCTGAGACACGAATACGGTCATACTTTACTAATCGTTGATTAAAGGTCAAATGTTATTCTGTAATTTGCCGACTTTGAAAAGTAGATAGATAAATTATTATTTTTTATAAATATTCTAAATATCTAAATATCAATATATAATTCTAAATATCAGGCAACCATCGGTTAGGAATTTAACGGCGAAAATATATAATATTGAAAATAGTTAAATAGGTGAAAGAGTAATACTATAAAACTAAAATTAATTTTTTTTTTACGAAATGTTAATATTTACTTGTAGTTTTAGTTTTTATTACAAAGTCGCGGAGTAAATGAAATACTTGTACTTACACGGCCCAGGTTTTAAATCAAAATGTTTTATTTCGAAACCACAAACAAATATTTCCGTGATGTGGGATATTTTGCAAACATAAGTAGTTATCGGAGATAGTTTGGTCGTCGTCGTGCGACAATCTGAGTAGCTGTTTGAACTGAGGTTTGAATCCTAGCCAAAACAGAATATTTTACAAACTTGCACTCATTAACTTCTTGCTGATAAACTTATAAAGTACAATGAACTTGTGCAACTAAAAAAGTTGGCTTTCATTTTGCTTACTTTGTCTTAATTGTGAATTCATGCCATTATATCGTAAGATTATACGAACATTTTCGAAACCTTACTGAAAACATTGCTTACCAAAACCTAGTGTTTTTTATTCTATGACGTGAAATTAATGTCCGTAACTGCCTTAACAGACAGACATTTTTATTTTTTTTCTCAGTAAACGTAAAAAACAAAAACTTCAAATTAAAAACTAAACAGAAAAATTAAATATTATTATTTTTTATTTAAAAAAGAACCGCCTTCAAAAATCCAACTGAAAAGTATAAAATAATTTTTATTTATTTTATTATGTACAACTCTATTCAACTTCTTCTTTTTGAAGTCGGTGCCAAACCAATTTTCATGACAAAGAAGAACGAATATTAGTGGCCCGCCCAAGTTGAGTGAGTTCTCCATCCCATCAGCGTATGTCATCCTTATAAACCTTCCTTTTTAATCAATTAATAAAAAAAATCGCATTAAAATTCATTTCGTAGTTTTACAGATTAAAGTATACATAAGGATGTCCGTATATCCCAGACAGGGAGAGAGAAAGCGACTTTGTTTTATACTATGTAGTGATTTAGATTCTCGATCGTCTTTTTACAAAGTGTTAGAAGTATTGGTTGTGCCAACTCGGTGCATGCATGTCTCTGTCGAATTGTTAATTCCGTTAGTTTGAAATCTGATAATCTTACATAACCTAACCTAACGTTGGTTTACTATCTCGCTATCTATCTAAAATTATAATTTACTAGTATTTACAGTTTTACGGTGACATGTATATTATGATAATTTCTGTGCGGAGTGCGACGCAGGCACACCAGGCTACGCACCGCTCACTGTCCCCCAATTCCATCCTTTATAAAGCGACGTCGTTGCGAGCGGAAGAAATTTCTTGATTTTTGAGCGCGATTGTGTTACCTACTGTTGTTGAGGCACTATCGATTGATTTATTATTCGTATGGTTTTCTCTATGTAGCAATTTTCATTTTGGATTTGTCTGTTTGGCACCGACTTCAAAAAGAAGAAGTTGAATAGAGTTGTACATAATAAAATAAATAAAAATTATTTTATACTTTTCAGTTGGATTTTTGAAGGCGGTTCTTTTTTAAATAAAAAATAATAATATTTAATTTTTCTGTTTAGTTTTTAATTTGAAGTTTTTGTTTTTCTTTTTTATTTTATACTTTTTAGTGATAAGTTCTTAAATTACTCTGAGTTTTTTTAGTGAATTAGTGATAGTTTTTGAGAGATAAGTTTTACTGTCCGTTTATTTTATAGTTTTTTTAACAGGTAGTTATAATATTTGTTATTATGACTTTAGCTTACTTGTTACTATTTTGTTTACCTGCGGGCCTAGATAGAAAAGCAAAGGATGCTTTAAGGAAAAGTCGCGTAAGGGAGAACGAAACACCCATCGAAAAAAAACAAAGACTTCAGCAGAAAAGCACGAGCCGTATTTAAACTAGTTATCGCGTGGGATAAAGCAGTCATCTTTTACGCACTTACTTAGTATCGTATACTGCCATCTCATTCTAACCGTTATCGTGTCGATAACTCGTGCTTGCCCTTCAGAATGAGAGAGATCGTCAGCGTGCTGCTCTTGCTGCCGAAACAGATGAGCAAAGAGAAGTTGACCTATCACAAATGCGAAGAAACACTCTTATATATATGTAGCGTTGAGTCGAGTAAAATCCCTTGATGAGATGGCTTTAAGTGATATAGATTCAAAGAAATTACTTAAATGGTTAAGACCATTCCGAAAGCGCGAAATTCCCCATGACGAAAGCGTCTTGATTGAAATTACCAGGATGAAAAACATGATGTTGCAATATATATTTTTTTCTTTAATATAATTAAGAGTAATTTATTCATGTTTTTATATACTTTTTTGTTCAATAATTTAGTAACTCTGTTTATTACTGATAAAAAAACTTTATTAACATATATTGATAAATTTCTGTCTAGTATTGATAACTTTACATACATACTTATATTTCAAACTAAGAAACCTCCTTTTTTTCGAGTCGGTTAAAGAACTTTTAACCCATCTTCTAAATATAACGAACACTTTTCTGAGATAATCGCGGACCAACACACATACATACAGGTCAAACACAGAACCTCCTTTCTTTTTTTGGTCGGTCAAGGCACTAAAACCTTCTCCTAAATATAACGAATACTTTTCTGAAAACCGCATCCAAATAGCTTAAGCCAAACGTGAGATAATCGCGGACCAACAGACATACATACAGGTCAAACACAGAACCTCCTTTCTTTTTTTGGTCGGTTAAAGCACTAAAACCTTCTCCTATATGTAACGAATACTTTTCTGAAAACCGCAACCAAATAGCTTAAGCCAAACGTGAGATAATCGCGGACCAACAGACATACATACAGGTCAAACACAGAACCTCCTTTCTTTTTTTGGTCGGTTAAGGTACTAAAACCTTCTCCTAAATGTAACGAATACTGTCCTGAAAACCGCATCCAAATAGCTTAAGCCAAACTCGAGATAATCGCGGACAATTATACATACATACATACAAACAATCGAACTGAGAACCTCCTTTTTTGAAGTCGGTTAAAAATATACGAAAATTATACGTACATTTCCGAAACCTTACTGATAAACACCTGATGAATTGCTTACCAAAACCTAGTTATATTTTGATGATGCGACGTGAGATTTATGTCCATAACCTATTTTATTCGCAGGAGAACGTATCTTTCCTCGTGCCGTGGGTGCTCGGCTGCTTGACGTACATGGCGCTGGAAACCATGGCGCTGGTGTACTGTAACGTGCTGCGAGATCATGTCAATAAAGTGAGTATTTGTTTTTGTAAAATGCAGAGTTTGCATGTTAAATATTGAATAGAAAATATTTATGCGATACAAAAAAAAGATACCAAAAATTATATAAGTGTATTTGTTTACCAAAAAAAAAACAAAAAAGTTAATAGTTAATAGTTGATGTGCGATAAAGTAACAGAAAAAAAATAAAAATATTATGAAAATTTAAAATTAAGATACAAACCATCTTGGTGGAATATGTGTTAGATATTTGATTAATTTGACGATTAAATAAAATAATTAATACATAATTTACAAAAAAACAACGCAATATTACACTGACTTTGCTGAGTTTACTACAACTTCGACTAGATGACGCTGGTCGTACAATGCTACATCGCGGTATGATTTCTTCTTTAGTCCAATATATATACTTTTTTGACGCTTTCATACTTCATAATAATAGACAACAAGAAGTTTACTTGTGTTGAATTTTTGTAGAGTCTGTTGTGTTTTTAGGAGCAGACTTTTATAATAATCTAAGTTTAGCGAATGATCAAAAGTATTAGTACCTCTGCCAATGAGATTGACATCTCCAATCAAAGGGATAAAATAATTAAATTATTGAAGCACCTCCCCAGAACGGAACACAATAAGAAATAATTGATTTACATAGAGAATCGTAGAAAAATCGGAGGGTTTTTGACTCGGTTGAAGACCTCAGTTTTTTAAAAACATACTTTAGTTTACGAACCCTAAAGGAAAGAGCGTTTATATGATCGTTCCATTTCACGTTTTCATCCAAGAAAATACCTAAATATTTCATGCTCTTAGTTCTAGTAATTTCCTGGCATTGACACGGTTGTGCATCATTTGAGCAAAAGTGCAACACGATAGAAAACATTTGTGAAGGTCCACTTCCCCGCCCTAATATAAAATAATAAAATAATGTACATTTACAATAACACTTATATCTCCGACTTAAAATATGTTATAAATTTTTATATCCAGGGAATTTAAATCATCTATTTTATCCCTTATACATAAAACAAATTATCTATATTTGTTTATAAAACTGTCAAAACTCCCATACAAACGATCTCGTGTAGCATAATTGTATCTCTATCACTATTACTTGAAATTTCTGTTTTAAAAGAATACAAATGTCACAGACATATGTATGTGCTATATTGTATGTGCATGCATTTTTCGAAGTTGAACATATTGCCTCTCTCGTGAAGTTCAACAAGATTTATCAGCAATTCATTTCGAATACACGATAAGACTAAAAGAGGTTTTCAATTTTAATTGGAGATTTCAATCTCATTGGCAGAGGTACTAATACATTTGAACATCACGTGACTTTGTCACTTGGTGTTCAGAGTACCCACGTTTTGCATGGACAGTGTACTCACGTGATAGGGGGCAGGCCTATCGCCGTTTTGTACGAATACACTGACACATGACTAAGTACAACTCAGCCATGTGGGTTCCTCGCGATGTTTTCTCTCACCGTTAACAACCATGATAAATTAACCACACATATTGTAATGTACATTTTGTGTTATTTATGTGAGATGTGGAACAGTTCATGATGTTTGACTTACCTTTTTTATCAGACACTTATTCTGAAAGGAATTAGGGAATTTAATTTAAACCACGTTTTACACACATATTTTTATTATTATTTCACACTATTTAATACACATTTATATTGTACGACACATTTTGAACACACACACCATTTTCACTACACTGCTGTTATTTCTATTCACAATATAGATAGTAGTAGAGTATTCTCAATTCATTTATTTTTGAGCCTATGTCCAAATCGCTTCCAGATTTTTCTCGAAAATAACCGTTTTGACAATCTTGTTTATTGTCAGATAATTATTTATTTATTTTTTTAAATTTACTCTCAGCCATTAGTTTTCTGCAAGAAGGTTGCTGGTGTTAGGTCGTAGCCTTACAATTTATTTTATTGAATGTTGTAATTTTGAATTGATTACAATAGAGAAATATTGTTTAATTGTTAAAAAAATGTTGTAATGATTCTAATTTACTGTCTTTCCTAATTTGTTTTCTAATATATAATCCTGATTCATTGAAGATCTCTCACTGTTATTTGGACTACTTTCTCTCTTACTTCTTTTTAGGAAAGCTTTTAATCCTTTAAAAAAAATAGGTCATTTCAAAATTTTAAATTGGTGATGCTTGTTCGCAGATTGTGGTATATATTCAGCTCCTGGGGCGATGGGCCGATGATTCTAAAACAAATCTTGGAAAAGTCGATAACCATTAATCATCTTGGGGAGTTACTTTGTATTTATACCCCTCCGGAGTCGCAGCCCCTTCTTTTAGAGCTGTCCTAGCTGACGCGGGCTCCCTGGAGTCGCAGCCCCTTGTCGTCGAGCTCCCTGGAGTCGCAGCCCCTTGTCATCGAGCTGCCTTTACCGACGGGCTTTCCGGAGTCGCAGCCCCCTTGCCGTTGAACAGTCCTTGCTGGCGCAGGCACCTGGTGGACACGAGCTGGTCCAGCTAAAATCATCTCCCATCGCAGCAGGAGCTGAGCCACAAGCAAGCTGAGTGTTTTATATTATATTAATAGGTTAGGTGTTGTTGATAGGTTTTTTTTGTTACGTTTGTTTTAGGATATTTTATTTATTATAAACGTTGTTGTGATAATTATACCTTCCATTTATTTTCTATCTTTTCGTTTCTTTCTTTCTTCTTTTAGTTACTTCTGGCTTCTGGGTAGCTATAGCATCCCAGGAGTGAGAAATAACGTTACAGTGTTTGTGTAAGGTTAGTGGACATTACTAGATTTTATGTCTACACCTTCTTTTTAACAGGAATTCAGACAATTTACAAAATATTATAGTAAAAGTATTGTGGGTTTGTTGCGTCTGAAACCGAATTGGTTGGGGGCCAGAAGATTGTTAGACTCTAGATAATTTACTAGTCTTTTGTTCACAATTTTTTCTAATAGTTTTGATAAGATGCATAGTAAAGAAATCGGTCTATAGTTAGAGGGATCCCGCTTTGAGCCGGCTTTATGGATCGGGCACACGACTGCGGTTTTCCATACATTGGGGAAGCGACCTGTTACGAGGCTGAGATTAAAAACGTGTGTGAGGGGCTTTATTATTTCAAATTTGATTTCTTTAATTAACAAACCACTTATGTCATATTTACCTGGGGCGCTATCATTATCAAGGTTTGAAATCATAGACAAGACTTCGTGCTCGTCCGTTGGAGATAAAAAAAGAGAGGAAGAGGGGCTGTTATGTGATTTTACTTGTTTAACTAGTTGGGCCTCAGTGGTATTATTATTCAACAGCGAGTAATTAACAAGTTTTGACCCAATAGTAGCAAAGAATGAATTACAATCGTTCAATGGATTTTCATTACTTTTTTTAGGGACAATTAGTTCGGTTGCTACGTTATCGTTCTTCCTTTTTAAGTGACAGATCTTTTTGATTGATTCCCAAAGCTTCCGAGGGTTTTTAGATTTGTCAGCTAATTCCCTTTCCTCATAATCTAGTTTTATTTTTCGAAGCAGACTAATGTAAAAATTTCTGTACCCCTGAAAGAAGTTGCCAGGATTGAGTCATCGGGATGCAATTTGGACAGAAGTTGGAGGTGATCCTTATGTTTTGCGCATCTTAAAAGTCCAGGAGTCATCCATGGTTCTAAGATATGTCGAGATCGGCTCACTTTTTTTATTTTTTTATGTCTGTCAATAGTTTCTGTTATTGTATTTAGGAAAAGATTTGTAGCATCACTTACGTCGGGTTCATTTAAAACTTTGGACCAGTCCGCCTTTCGCAAATCTTCCGCGACACCTGAAAAGTTTATCGTGACTCTCTCTCTTGACATTGGCAGTTTTGGTCTCTTGTTCATGCAAATACCTGCCAAAACTAGGTCATGATCTGTCAATGCGGAGTCATACACAATACCTACAGGGGGCGACTTTGTTTTGATGTTAATATGGTCTAGACAGGCGGCTGATCTTGTCGGCAAAGTGATGGCAGGGATAAGCCCTAAACTTGATTGGGGCTTGAGAGTAGAATATCTATGTTTATGTCACCCATTACTATGATATTAGGTGAGTTTTTAATTTTTGAAATAACATGTTCTAGACCGGCAATGATAAGAGGCCATGAGAGCTAGAGCGGCCTAACTTCATAAACAAAAGTTTGCAGTATTAAGGAAAACCTAGATGCCCTGATTTCAAATATTTGTAACTTTAGTAAATAAAATGTACCCTAACAACCTTTGCTGCTTTAGTGTTTAATATGAGATATTCTTTTTATTTTAGTGATTTTATTAATCCTAGGTACCTTATTTTATTAATTTAATTTGAGATAGGTCACTCTGGCATTTCGGGTTTCAGATTTATTGAAGAAAAAAAAGCAGTTAGTCCAAATTATGTATTAAAAAACATATCCTTACATTAATACACCTATGTATTTGTTGACATAATTGTAATGAAAGGCGCAGAACTGCCGGGCTTTCAGCTCGTCGCACTTAGAGTCAAGGTCTGCTTTAAGCTGCTCCTCGAACTCACTAACCCGCCTCTGTTTAATCCTGCGCCATTCGGGACGTTGTGCTGCCAAAACTTCCCAATTAGAGGGCTCTATATTGCATCTTTTCATGTGTCGCTTCTAAACATCTTTGTCGCCGCTCTTTCCTCCGGCATACGTGATACGTGTCCGCACCATCGAAGCTCCCGACGCATAAAAATTTGATATACGTTACTGGCAAAACGCCATCAATGTTTTATGATGTGAATATTTCTCTCTGGAGTTGTGCTTAAAGTACGTTTTCTCTCTTAATTATGCAGAATTATGGTCTGATGGGGATTGTTTATTAATTCTTAAATTTTTAGAAACCAGATAAAATATGTCCACTTATTGTAAGTTTGGTCGTATGAACATTTTATGCCTAAAAATTTGAATATTAAGTTAACAATGTCATTGTAAGGCGCTCGAAGCATCCAGAAGCGCCCAGAGAAGCAAAATAGATATTTTACATATTTTAATTATTTTTTTATTTTTTTTTATTTCTCCAAAATGTCTAATACATTTTATGGCTAAAATTTACAACAAAGGTAATGTTCCAGGTTAGGCATATTTAAGTAGGGTCATTGACGCCATAATAGGTCGAGCCTGTGCTATGGAAGCCAATTTCCAAAGGAAAATTTATAACATTTACTGGAACAAATTAAAATCAAAATCAACAAGTTGTTACTCAGGAAACAAAAACAAATATAAGACTAATGGAAAAAAAAATACGAAAAATTATACAATGAAAATATGTGAAAGAAAATCTCTCCTTTGACACGTGCGTTTGTGGTGTGTTTGAGTGTGTGTGTGTGTGTGTGTGTATGTGTTTAATTGCGTGTGTGTGTTTAGGTGTGTGAGTGAGTATGTGCGTGTGTGGATGTTGGTGAATGAGTGTGGTTGTGTAATACATAAGAAGAATTATAACACTACGTTATATATTTTAGGAAAAGTTCTGTTGAGTCATAATCAAGCGTATTTAGCCATTCAGTAACTTTTTTTTAAGACTGCTGAAAATATAAACTAGTTTTCTGAGTCTAGTTGCAAGATTAGCTACGTGATCGGAGAAAGAAAGTTTATAGTCAATTTTAATTCCTAAGTACTTAACTATCTTGACGTTTTCTATAGTAGGACAGGAGCAGGATTTGGGGAATTCGGTATGTGGACAATTAGTGTGGAGTGAAAAGGTGTTAGCTGAGGTTTGGGTTTTGTTTGTTATCGAAAAAGTAATGTACTGGGTTTTGGACGGGTTTAGGCAAAGTTGGTTATCTGCCAACCAAGCTGACACTATATTAAAACCACGCTGAGCGTGAGCATACGCTCTGTGCCATGTGTCAGCTGAGAAAGTAAGAACAGTGTCGTCTGCAAAAGAAGTTATTTTGCCGTTTACCACATCGAGGCTGCATAAATCATTTATATACAGAAGAAACAGAATTGGTCCCAGAATGCTGCCCTGAGGCACACCATAACTTATGGGTTGCTCAGAGCTGGTTTCATTGTCTATAACAACATACTGGGAACGGTTAGATTGATAGCTCCTGAAGAGGGCGAGCTGCACACCGCGAATACCCAAAGCTTCCATCTTCGTTAGGAGTTTTGGAATCGATGTAGTGTCAAACGCCTTTGCTAAGTCCAACAATATTGCCAGTATTTTCTTTCTCCTATCCAAACCGGTAAGGTAAATATCATCGGTAAGTTTGTGGACTGCATCTGCTGTGCACCGCCCGCGTCGGAATATAAATTGGTTTTTGGATAGAATATTTTTCTCTTCAAGAAAGCTGGTCAGACGGGAGTTTATAAGGCGTTCAAATATTTTTGACAGCGCAGGCAGGACGGAGATGGGGCGGTAATTGTTGACATTACATCGATCACCCGACTTAAAGATGGGGTGGACTACAGCCTTCTTCAAGTAATCTGGAAACACACCATTTCGCAGAGAGAGGTTAAATATGTGGGTAAGGGAAGGAATCATAATATTTTTATATTCATATTCATATTTATTTATTCATTATAACAATATTACATCGTGTTTGAATTATAAAACTAACTTAATACTAACTTAAAAACTAAAAATTATTTACAATAAGTATCACAAAATGTTAATAAATAAATTTGATAAAAAAATATTAAGAAAGAGAATATAAATTAAAATTTTGTTTGGAATAACTTAAATGTCAATCACACAAATCTTAAAGATAATAAATTTTTAAATGTCAATTTCAATAAAAAATATATTTAAATAGTGTGATAATATCCGTCAAAATAAATCTTATTTCATATAAAAACATACTACTATCATTATTCAAAAACTACTGATCTAACTCCTTCAAATCGTATAGACATTTGTTAATTAAATATTGTTTTAATCTTATTTTGGACATTGAATCAATCTTAATTTTCTATTATAAATATTTACTGTCTGGTATCTAGGAGCATGTTCAACTACTTTGAGATGGGGAATACCAACAGTGTCCAAACGAAATTCTTTTCTCCTGCGTGACTCTCTATATAATGTTTGCTCCTCTGTTTCAATGCCACCTATTTTTTCCCTAAAGTTCGTTAGAAGGAGAAATACGTAGAGCGCAGGTACTGTTAGAATATTTAATTTTTTATAGTATTCCTTGCAGGATTCCATTTGTGACAATCTCAACATTATTCTTATAGCCCTTTTTTGTAATATAAATGCTTTTTTAATGTTATACATAAAACTGTTACCCCAATATTTAATGCTATATCTTAGTTTAGATTCAACTAATGAAAAATAAATCATTTTTAAATATTTAAGTTCAATGCTATCTCTGAGAGTTCGCAGAGCATAGCATGCTGAACTGAGTGTATTCTCTACAGCCGAAAGTTCGGCTTTCCAGTTTAAATTTGAGTCAATATAAACTCCCAGAAATTTCACTGAATTGACCATCTCAATACTAGCATTATTTTAAGATAATTTCACACTCTCTCTATTTCTTGCCGTTGTTTTAAAAAGCATCGCATAAGTTTTCGTTAAATTTAGTGTTAAATTATTATATTGAAACCAGCAATTAAATTCAAATAATGCAGCATTTGCCTTTGTTTCTAGTTCAGAGATAGTTTCAGCTGTAATAATAGAGGTTGTGTCATCAGCAAACATGACAATGTTGATTCCAGGCACTTGATTTTGAATATGGTCGATCAAGTCGTTAATGAATATAAGAAAGATTATAGGGCCTAATATTGATCCTTGTGGAACCCCTCTTGTAATATTGACCACTTTAGATTTACAAATACTTAGGTTATTATTTTTGTTATGTGTGATTTCAACGACTTGTTTTCTATTACTTAAATAAGAATGTAGGAGTTCCCTAAAAGCACCAGTAATTCCATAGTATTCTAATTTAAATTCTATTAAATCATTATCTAGCGTATCAAATGCTGCTTTCAAATCTAGTAAGAGGGCTAATACTTTTGATCCATTATTTAAATTAGTAATAACATCATCCACTAACGTGTCAATGGCATCCTTTGTGCCTATATTTTTTTGATACCCAAACTGTCTTTTATTAATAATATTACATCTATTTAAATAATCAAACATTCTACATTTTAATAATTTTTCGTATATCTTAGATAATACAGGAAGAAGAGAGATAGGTCTATAATTTGAAGGATCCGTTTTAGACTTCTTCTTATGAATAGGCAATACACGAGCTATTTTTAGTTGATCGGGGAATACCCTCTGTCTGAAGCAATTGTTAAAAAAATTCGTTAAAGGTATCGCAAGTAGGTCTAAATTATTTTTAAAAATTTTAATCGGAATCTCATCATAGCCACAGGAGTTCTTGTTTTGCATACCCGTAATCAATTTATCTATCTCGTCAACAGTGACTTCATTTAATGTAATGTTTCTCCTAACTTCCTTGGTACAAGACACCATTATTTGCTTTGAAGTATTTTTGTTTAGTTCCGTTTGAGCTGCTGATTGACATAGAGATGCCTTTCCGTGGTTAAAATGCTCTGCAAAACACTCAACAATGTCTTCTGCTTTTGAAATAATTTTTCCATTTGTCTTTAATTAAATTAGAGTGATTATTTATATCTTTTTTTGTTCGGTTAACTAATTGCCAAATAATTTTTGAAGAGTTTTTTGAATTAAGTAGCATCGATTGAGTAGTCATTTGCTTAGCATCACGTAAGACTCTTTTAAATATTTTTATGTATTTGATCTTATAGTCTTGTATCGTTGGATTTAACAAAGATTGGTTACAAGAGCATAAAATTCTTTTCATTTTACTTGCTATTCTTATACCATTAGTTATCCAGCCATTTTTTTGTTTTCTTTTTGAGATATTCATCCGTTTTTTTACTACTTTAAAACTGTTTTGGAATGATTTACTCAGCCTAGTAAGAAAACCATTAACCCCCTGATTATTTAAATTACTTTTAAAAAGTTCCCTCCTAAAGTTTTTATTATTTTGATCATTAAATACTCTTAATTCTTTGAAAAACGGTTCTTCTTTCAATTTATCGTCAATTTTAATGTTTATATTACAAAGTAATGCAGCATGTCCGTCAGCAATATTATTATGTATTATTTCACACGTTATTATATCATCTTCTATTAAATTAGATAAAACATTGTCTATACAAGATGCCGTGTTATTGCGGATAAAAGTTACGTCATGGATAAGTGGTCTAAAATTGTAACAAGCTAATAATGATAGAAAATCTTTTTTCTTTTCGTTATCCTTAAGAAGATCAATATTGAAATCCCCACAAATTATTGATTTCTTTTCAAAAACTATATCCAATAAGGCCTCCAATTGATTCATGAATATGTGAATATCAGAGGTAGGAGTGCGATAACAACAAAAAATATGTACATTGCTGCCTAAATCCTTAACTCCGCTTATTTCAAAATAATCGCTCTTATATAATTTATCAGCGATTTTCGATTTTTCACAATTAATATTTTTATTCAAGGCCATAATCAGTGAGCCACCTCTTTTTTTATTAATTCTTTTATTACATGACACAACAGAATGATTAGTCATACTAAACAATGGAGCAGAAGTTTCGTTTAAAAAGTGTTCGCTAATACAAACATAATCTACCGGAGTCTCAACTGAGTCAATAAAAATTTCTATTTCATCTCTCTTATTATTAATTCCACAAACATTTTGATGCATTATCTGTATGGTTTTACCTAATATTTTCGGTTTATTAATCGAGAAAAAACTGGTCTAGTTTATTCTTAAATTCATCGGTTTGTGTGCCTTGCGATATACAAATTTGAATAGTGCTATCGTGTATATTCTCTACATTAGATTGGCTTTGTATATCAGTATTGTATTGAAGACAGATGTTGTAAGATAAATCATCAAAAATTTCAATTAATGCATTCCTTGTAACGAAACCTGTCTTAAAGTTATAATAATGTTTATTAAATGTCAAATTATAATTAGTATCAAAAACATAAGCATAATTAAAAGAATTCGCATCCATATATAATAAATTATTAAATAATTCTACTCTACAATTATACAAAGTGTTATATTCACCATATTTATATACAGGCAGGCAAATTATGAAGTTAGTATTATCAATTTCTGTTAGAGTTTCTTTAATAAGAGTAACCAAGTTGATATATTCCTTAGTCTTATAAAAGTCATCTTCACCAATCATAATGACACAATAATCGTTTCTGTTTAAATTTATCGTCTTTTCTTTAATTCCTTGCAATAGTTGTTTAATGTTGGCGTTTGGTTTCCGATAATGAATATAATCAAATCTGTTACCGAAAC
Source organism: Bedellia somnulentella (assembly GCA_963576735.1). NCBI lineage: Eukaryota > Metazoa > Arthropoda > Insecta > Lepidoptera > Bedelliidae > Bedellia > Bedellia somnulentella. Next base: position 20,778,844 of record OY755171.1, on the reverse strand, counting down.
AATTTTCCACGTCACTTATTGATTTATGAAAACTGGATAGAGTACTTATTAGGCATACTCGTATCTTAGGTTGAGCTTTTTCTAACGGTGGTTCTTCAATAATTGACGGTTGGATTGCCTTTGTGTTGTCAATATTTTCATCTGCCTGGTTAAGATCATTGTTAGACTGTATACTGTAAGAGGTGTCATCAAATGGGCGAGCTTGGCCAATTTCATTCGTAACTGAATGAACAGTCTGTCGTGGTTTATTTTTATCATTTGTATTTATTATGCTGTCTCTTTTTGATTTCCCCCTATTGTTTATTTTGGGTGTTCTGTTGGGCGAACTGGTTTGTGATTGTGAGGTTAGTAGTTTCTTATAGGTCTCGCATTTCTTCTGTACCACATTTAATGTTTCCTTGAGGCTTGTGTTTTCTCCCAATAAATCATCAATCTGATTATCAGCGCTAATAAGTTTCTGTTGTAGTATTTTAATTTCGCTTTTTAGTTCCTTAATTTCTTCTGAATTTAAGTGCGAGCCAAGGTTTGGCAGACTATGCATGCTTTCATTGCTAGACGACGTAGTATCACTAGTGTCTAGTACACTACTTGACAAAAGAGAAAAGTTTTCACACGAGTTTGTTCTCTTTTTATTACGCAGCGTTACGTTATTAGTCTCAAAGCTGATATTATTTATACACTTTGAGCATTTCCATGTATTTCTATTTAGGATTATTTTGCTCATATACTTAGCAGTAGTGATGTTTAGACATTGGTAATGGAAGCATTGGAAGCAATTTACACATTTAATAATATCTTCCTTCCTCGTTATTTCCTTGCATACAATACACTTCGTCTTTAATTCGTTTTTTGGCTCAGAAGTGAAAAACATATATATGGTATAATTATTCCTTTGCATGCAACAATAAAACGATCGGTAATTTTAATCGATATTGGCATAAAAGACTAAAGTTGCCATCAACGCAGAAGAATGAAAACTTTATACCGTAGACAGAGAATACAATAGACATCTGCATATATTTTGTTTCACTCGCACTAGACGGAGAAAATAAATATTAAAAATACTAAGAGTAAGTGAGACATGACTATATAATTTGCTGTCCCTTACTGCTGGCCAAGCCGGCAAAGTACTTTGCTAAACAAACCGTTTGACATTTTCAAAATAAACAAACCGTTTTTGAATTGATAAGCAGAAAAATTAAGAATTTCGTTGATTTTTTAGTTAATTATTTATGTGAGATCGGTTCTTGCAATAAATAGAAATATAATTTAACATTAGAAATAATTAAGCATTCAATAAAATGGTCAGGTGCAGTGTTATATCGTGTAAAAGTAATAGCGAAACTAAGCAACCAGATTTGTCTTTCCACTCGTAAGTACCATTTAGTTTTAGAATAATAACAGTGTAAGATTATTATATTTTCTATTTATGACACATACATATCTAATTTATGCAGAAAAATAAACTGCAAATGCATAAAAATTATATTTAAAATTTGATAACCTAAAATCTCTATCATAGTAATGTTGCCAGCACAAGTATTTTATTTACCCTAAAACCCTGGATTAATAAAAAAATATGTATTTCAATATACTAATATAAGTTATATAAAGGATGTTTATTATTTAGTTCTTAAAAAGGATTCCATGGCATGTACTATTTTTCTTGTTAATGTGGGTATATGAAGAGTAGATTTTTTTACAGTTTTCTCGCCTGCTCTTTTACCTTCAGTTTTAGTTTCCGAGCAGGTGGTAAGTTAGGCAGGGCTTGTTCATGACGTTCATTAAGTATTTTTTTGTTTATGATAAATAAAAACATTTTTTTTAGATCTCGTTAGCCCCGTGATACGTACAACTTAATGACTAGTGTAATAGGAGAATGCATTGGAGGAGTTTGTCGCCTGTTCTTCTTCTTTAGTTAAGTGATGCGGTAGGCATTATGACGTTCATTAAGTGCTAGAATTCATCATTATAGCCATGTAATATTTACCATGCACCCACACACACTTGTAATAATGTACTAATGTAATAATGTTAAAGAATTAAACCTTTTCAGTAATACATTCGATTGTTTTATTTATTTCGCAAATACATATAGTACTATGTATCTAATTAAACGATCTGCATCCCCTTCGGAGGTTTGACCTTATTTTGATGGAGAGTAAATATTTTTTGCTCTAATTTGATATAGTTTTCGGATGTGTGTGATCTATTCGCGGGACTCATCAGCCCCCGATGACGACGAGCATGCAGATCGTTTGGATACACGGTTCATAGGTTTACTTCTATATGTTTTGGACTTACTTTGACTAATAACCAATAATAAACTACTATAATGATAATAACTATCAAATAATTGATTGGAAAATTTCGAGGATAAAGTTAAAAAAAATATGTAAAATTACCCACAATACGGGGAAAACTATTTTGAGTAACAACACTATTATGTATTACCCATCTCACTTGCCGACACGCTTCCCCTGGGTCTATTGTAATTCTCTGTCTACGCTTTATACGCATGTGATATCAGTATACTGACGGTTTGACGATTGATCAGTCAGTTGACTCGACTTCAAATCATGGTAATGTCACTTTCCAAGTTGTCTTGTCACTGTCCTGTCAGTCTGTTTTGTTTACTTTATCGTGCTTGAATTTAATCGGGTATTTATTTGAATTTCGTAATTTTCCCTTGATAATTGTATATATTATTCATTCAATGTCGATTTTTAAAATAACGGTTTACATTTTGCATACCTGATTAATGGTTTTTTCAGGATCTTCCTCATTTCCAGCTTAGATCTGAGTGTATACTGTGGATTTATTGGTTAGTGCCATCGTTGTGTTATGATTCCAGGTTAGCAGACGCACCTTATTATACTTAGTTTGAATTTGAAAATATACATAAGACTAGAAAGATGTTTACATTTCAATAACCGAGAGTGAAAAAGATGAATTGAAAAGATTGTTTGATCATTGCCGATGATATATTATCCCACCCCACAGCACAGTCCGTCTTCAGGGAGTCAATGACCTGTTCTACCTCATGGTAGTCGGTATCAAGCAAGACGAGTGATTCAGAAGGCTGCTTACATCGTGGCATCGGATATTGAATTTGAGATGGAGTTACACCTTCTGCAATCTCGCGCCCTACGCCAACGAAGAATTCGTTTACCTACAGAATTAGGAAATATGTTTGTGTAGATGTCCGCATTGCTTTGTGCGAATCTCTTGTACTGAGCAAACTTAATTACGGCGACGTGGTATATGGTCCTTGCCTCCTAGCTCGATCCCAAAAACTGATTCAACGGGTCCAAAATGCTTGCGCCCGATTTTGCTTTGATATACCACCGCTTACACACGTTTCGCCTTACTTAAGAAACAATAAACTTCTTAACTTAGAATCTAGAAGAAAACTTCACTTAGCAACGCTTATGTTCGGTATAGTTAAAACTAAGTTACCAAAATACCTACATAATAAATTAGAGTGGTCGAGGAACGTTTCGAAATATAAAACTAGAGGGCATACATATTTGCTGGTTACACCGAAACATCATACGACGGCTTTTAGAGGAAGCTTTAGGTTTGCAGCCTCAAAGTGCTGGAACGATTTACCACCACCCCTTCGTGATATTGTTTTACTGAATAGCTTTAAGCGTGAATTGAAGCGACACTTTGCATTTGAGCCTGTATAATCTTCCTCCTGCCCCTCCCTCATTGGTCAATCTCTTCCTAAATATATCATTGTATATACATATCCACCTATAATATTGTACTGTCATGCGCACTTATCGTTTTATTACCACTCTCGTACTTATACGTATATGTTTATATTCCTATGTATTTCTTAAGTATATTATATACATATCTATAAAGTTTAAATTTCCTCGAACATTTTACTAATGTACAGTTGTTTTATTTTTTATTATTATTATTATGATTTTATCTATTTTTGTTTGTTTCAAATAAATTACGAAATTAGCTATAATCATATATGGAGTAGCTTTCTTTCCTTTTTTCTCTGTTACAGCATTTGTTTCTTATTATTATTTAATTATATATTTTTTTGCTTTATGTATTAGTTAGTATGTAGTAGATATAAGTTTGAGGTGTTGGCTGAAAACCAGCGTACTCAGCGTTTGTGTCCTGCGAGACTTGCGCTGGGTACATTTTACGCTGAGCCAAGACCTTTTTGGTATCATTAAAAGTTTTATCTTATTGTTAAATACTGTTTGTAATTTTGTTTTTAATACCAAATAAACATTTTACTTACTTACTTACTTACTTACTTACTTACTTACCTTTTCGACTGATTGGGCCGGCTCCTTACAACTAGAGAGCAATTCTCTCGCTGTGCTTTTCGACTTTGCCAGTCCCGCCACATCGCCAATCACTTTCCACAGTCGCTTGTTATTTGTCTTGGCGTTGTTTAATTCGGATTTCTCATAATCGTTTTTAACCTTTTTAAGTAACGAATTACAAAAACCACGATAACGTTTAAAAGTCAAGGAAAGAATGGCGTTGTCAGGGTCATGTTTAGACTTTTTGTGTAAGTTGTCCCTGTTTCGTAAACATCTGAATAGACCAGGAGTTATCCAAGGTTTGATAATTTGTTTTCGGTGAGGAAGCGAGACTAATTTGGTGGTTTTCGCAATAGCGCTACGGAACTCATCAACCAGGTAAGTCAGGGCCACATTTGGATCATCCGATGAAAAAGTTGGTTCTAGGTCAATAGCATGAAGCAATAAATTAAGCTTCTTTATTATCCACCTTTTTCAGAGTTTTTTGGGTTTTTTGTAGTTTTATTGAAGAGAGTGCTAAGAAAACCGCATCTTGATCCGTGACCGCGGATTGAACAACAAGAGTTACTGCTGGGTATAGTGTCTTCAAATCAATATGATCCAAACAAGCCTTCTTGTGTGTGGGGAGATAATGTGCCGGTAGTATACTATGATTGGCCAAAAGGTGTAGATATTCATCCTTGTTAATGTTTATTACGTTCTCTATAATGTTTATATTTATGTCGCCGGCTATTATTATTGTTTGGAAACTTTTGAGTTTTTTTAAAGCAACGCCTAGTGAATCAATAAATTTTTGCGGGTTTAGGAAACACCATGGTCTATAAATAGACAAGATGGCGATGTCAGCACCAAGCTCGATAACCATACAGCTTGCTTCGTCCAGATATCTTTTCAGTGCAGATTTCATTTTTAATTCATGAGCAAGTGTCCAATGTCACAAAGCTGGTTTGTTTGGACGACTGTTTCTGGTTTCGATTCGATTAAAAAAATATTTTAATAATAAACGATATCTGTAAGGTATCGACGTAAAAAAACACTTTCCCGTTTTTCATGCGGTGTTGTAAGAGGTGACTTAGGTTTTAGTTGGGTGGAGACCCATAACCAGTCATCCTCTCTAGTAGTATTCACCTAGTACGCCACTCAAGGGAACATACAATGTACCACTTATCTTTGCTGCCTCGGCTGATCAACCCAATTAATATGTAGGCTTTATTTAAACAAATCTAATATTGATTTTATCGTTGTATTTAGCAAATGTAGCGACCTTTTACGTTTGGCTAAGCACAGTGAAATAGTAATTTGATGTAATTTTCTGAAAGAGATTAACTTAGCAAAAACAATTCAAATTCTTTACATGAATGTTAATGTCTCGCTTTTAACCGCTAAAATCTTACCGAAATAATTTGTTCATAAAGGTGAAATTCTTGTTTACGAAAACCTAGTTTTTAGGAGAAGATAAAGGTATTTAATTGTTACTTTGACATTTACAAGTATCTACAAACATAATCCTAAATTTTTTATCGGCAGCGGTCAGAGGTGCCTAATCTAAAGGAATTATAGTGTAAATCAGGACATAAAAAATAGTTTACGTACGTGGTTACGTATTTACGTACACGTGACATTGTCACCTGGTGTTCAAAGTAGAGAAAGAAACAAAATACATTTATTTCTCTTCACTGATACACAAAATAAATATAAAATTAACATTTACAAAATGAGTTGCAGTAACTTAAAAAAGGTACGGTCTACCCACGTTTTGCTTGGACAGTATACTCACATGATAAGGGCAGGCTTATTGCCGTTTGGTACTAATACAAATACAATGTATAGGTTAAATCATCCTAAATGTAATGGTTTTTATTTACAACCATGATATATTATTACTATATTTTAACATAAAGGTACAGTATAACAGAGTGCCAAAACCACTTAAGTGTTCCTTATAATTGCAGCTTTGCACATCAACCATACTAATTTTATTTTGGTTAATAGGAAGCAGAAGATTCAAAACTACTACAGAATAATACAAGAAGGTCATTCTGTTTGCATACTTAAAGGAGTTCACTTAGTTAACATCATTATATCGATTAATATCCGACCATCACAGCGAGCTGGTGCAGTGACCGTGAAGATGCAATTAGGGTGCATTTATTCAAAGACAAATATAGTACTTGTTTTCAAAAAAATAGATATGATATTACCGTGGCAAACGTTGACTTGTTTATCAGAATTAAATGTGCGGAGGCGACAGACGGAAAGGTCATTCCATCTCTTGGAAAAAGGTCCCAGGTATCGTGCTATGAAGAACGTAGTAGGCATAAATAACAGCTTATCTCAAGCTTCAGAGACATATTTAAGGATGTTTGATTCGAGCTATTTTAATATTCCTCAGGGACATTATTGATTTATTTTTTATCATTACGAAACATGTATTTTTTATCATAACGAAATCCATTTACGGAGAACGACGAAAAAGACGAAATCTTCTTTAAGCGACTCGATAATTACATATTGTTCCCAACAAGGTTTGTTCTGAAATAATATACTTAGGCAGTAAGCCATAGGATATAGATCAGAATATTAGAAGACGAAGGAAGAAGAACCGTTCAATTTAGTATAGCTAAGTATCCTCACGGCTGTAAATTTCATAAACATGGTTGCCAAAGTTTCAAAATTGTGAATTCCTCAGCCGCATTAGGATCTTTACAAGTGAAAATAAAAGGTACATCACGCCGTTAGTTCTTATTGGGGTTGGCTGAGAATTTTAATCGCCACTTTAGGGTAGAGGTGTAAAACTTCAGACTCATTTCTTATTACATTAGCAGACCAAAATACAACTGTCTTCTAAATGTATGAAAATTGATTAAGTTAAATAATGAATTAAAGTCTTATAGTAAACGATATCCACACAGGTGAGGTTAGTCGTAAAAGTTAATAATCCCAAAGTTAACCTCATGTATGTGTGTTGGTAGTTTTATACACACTAAGCAGAAGGTGACACCTTTATTCACGGGATGAATAATAATTTGGCATTGCGGAGATACGATAGAGCTCGCTTGCGTGACACCTAACGTTTATTACTCTGAGTTAATTGAAAAGGTGCGGTGATGTGAAGGTTTCATTACTCCATTAAGTTTCGCACCGTTTTAGACTAAGATACATGGACATATTTAATCAGAGACTGCAAGAACGTATAATAAATTAATAGCAGAACAAACAGATTCTAAAATTCTTAAGGTTTTAGTTTAGTTTTATATTATTATACGGTATTTATTGATGTTTAAAGCTTACTGTTATTTTTATGACCTGAATTTCATTATATTATGTGTCATTAATGTCATTATTCAGCCAATAGATGTAAAAATAGCCATTCACATAGCCCACCCCTGAAATAAAATATGATTAAATGAATGTAAAGCCGTGAGTATATCTAAAGACTCAAATGTTCACGCCGAATATAGCCGAAGGGGTTGGCAGAGGTACAAATACTTCTGAACATCACGTGATATTGTCATCTGGTGTTCAGAGTACCCACGTTTAGCTGGGACAGAGTACTCACGTGATATGGGGCAGGCATATCGCCGTTTTGTACAAATACACTGTAACATTTATTTTAATTATTTATCTTTATTATCATAAATGGATTACATTTTAATTATTACAAAGCCCTGCAAAACTTTTTTTACAGTTTGTCTGCAGTTTACATGACTTAGTACAACTCACTCATGTGGGTTTCCTCACGATGTTTTCCCTCACCGTTAACAACCATAATAAATTAACCACACAAATTGGTGCAGCCCCGACCCGGGATTAAAACACTAGTCGTCTTCACGATAAGCGATGCTCTACCCACTAAGCTATCACGCCTCGTACTGTTAGCATTTAATCGAGATGTAGAGTAAGTAATGATGAACATCTAAATAAGTAATTAATACCTCAATAGTAAACACCCGGCTGATTGCAGTTTGCAGTGTTGTGGCGGCTTAGCATAGCACTACCCCATTTCTGCACTTAGATGTTGGTAAGAGTTGACTAAGGGTATTGGAGTTTTTGAGTGGGCGTAGGGTAATGTGACTGGGGACCCATCATCTAACATACTTTATTTTCATATCTTTTCCCCACTCAACCTACAAAAGTTGATGTAAAATTATTGATTTTGTGCCTTTAGTTTTCCTTTTCGGAGACTCATAGTCATGAGTACATGTATGAATAATCATTCGAAAAACTATAGAAAAGAACTTAATAAAACAGACGTCAAAATAAAGATTTCGATTTTTGTCTCCAGTTTTGTAAAAGAAGCGTCTACAAAGTTTATATTCCTTTATGTTGTAGTTGAAAAAGAACATAAAGAGCACTGGGTTGGCTTCGTCTAGTATGTGTTAAAGTGTTTCAAACTAAACGCCTGACCGCAGCTGAAATGATCAAACAGACCTCGCCAAAACAAGGACCAAAGCAATAAAACCCTTTTGCAAATTTACAACGACCTGTTATTTGCTAGAAAACTGTTTGGCTGTAAGATTCAACTAAAGGTAAATTTCATTTTATTTTATATGTAAACTGAAAATGTTAAATTATTAGGGCTATTGTTTATCTTCTACTTGGGAGCCAGTGAATTATAAAAAGTGTTCGCGTCGTAAGTTATATGTAGTACATCATCGGACATAGTCAGTGTAGTGTGTCGCTTGATTGCCCCTGTACATTAAAAAACTGCATCGCACGAATACTTCTTGAATCAAAATAATAATATTGAAATCAACGAATATTCTGCCTTTTTGGCTGTAAAATAGAAAGGATAGTAGCATTATGTTAACTTAATGACTGGATGTCCAAAAACTTTGAGGAATTAACATAATTAGCACTGACGCTGCCATTTCGGCTTTAAAGTTTTAATGGAATAAAAATAAACTGCTTAATTCTAACTCGGTCGACGGTAAAATCATTTTACTTCATTAAAGCTATTTAAACTAAAATTATGAAAATTAAGTCTGTGAATTGTATTTTCTCGGACTGCGGCGAGAGATATCAGGTTTAAAATACCATTTCGATACTATACTAGTGTTTTTTCCAAACAAACTTACGGTTTTATTTTAACATATTTAATGGTGGTCATGTTATAGAAATATCAATTGAAAGTGTCCATCTATACATATAATAAATCTGTAGAAAAGTTATTTTTGTACATTGAAGAAATTGAAAAAACAAATAGCCAGCGTGTGAACAGATAAGTAACAGAACCCATTTCCATCATTTTTTCAATTTTTGTCTGTTTGTCTGTTTATATGTTTCATTGTGCGCTCATCACGTAAAATCTACGAATTCAATGCTGAAAATGTTTATATACGAAAAATATACGTAACTTGAGGTATAACTTAGTTTTTGTTTCATCGAAATCGGTTCACTCTATCAAAAGATATGATTAATTTTGTGAGTTCAAGAAGAAAAATATTACGTTACGCAATTCAGTATAGTACTTGCAACGACATCTTAAGTCTAAATATAGAACTAATGTTGATAGTTGGAATCCAAAGTCCGATAGATGGCCTTGTGCAAAAATAAAATAAAGAACCAAAATAAAATAAAGCAAAAATAAAATTTGCATTTTTATAGCCCCTTTAACCCCTTATTTTAAAGTCGGTTAAAGTAATAGAAGCTACAAGAAACAAGCAAGACGAAATAAATACAAGCTGCCAATGTCAAGTGAATTCGCCGACTATAAAAATAACTAAAATGCTTTTAAATATTATCTTTACTTAGTTTCTTAAATTAGGCTTATTAATATTAATATATTATGTAAATAGTCTGCCTATTAATAAATCCAATTTGGTGAGCAGAATTTTGAAATTCTTAGCCATTCTTCAAATCCACGTCACTTCACAACCAGTTTTCGTGAGCGTTTATAATAAAAAACTGAATTTTGGTCTACATTAAACACCAAACCTCTCTGGCTTCGTTTACATCCATCAATCTTTTCATACATGTTCTTTTATTCTTCATACTGCGGACACCGGCCTTTTTCAGCACGTTTTCTATTTGATCCAAATGTGTCCTCCGAGGTCGTCCTCTACTAACATTACCTTCCACATTGGCGATAAAAAAGTGTAAAGTACAAAGTGGCGATTGATAGTCTCTGCCTATCCCAATGGGAACTAACGGCGTGAGAATATGTATGTATGTATTAAACACCAGAAACATGAGACATCTTTTAAGTTCTACTTTTTAAAACACTAAAATGATGTAGTGACCTTAGTGACTAACCTTAATTTAGTTATATTTGCATATTATACATACATATACTCACGACTATAAATACCTAGAAGGGGTAGCAAGAGCTAAGGAATTAGAAATTCCTCAGCCACTTTTGTAAAATTGAGTGGGGAAAAGATGGTAAAATAAAGGTTGTTGGTGATGGGTCTCCAATCGCATCGCCTAAAAATCCTTTAAAAACCCCCAATAGTTAACCCCCGTTAGTCGCCTCTTACGTACATCCACCGGAAGAAATGGGATAGTGCTATTCTAAGCCGACACTACACAGCTATTACAGTGCATATTATGCCACTGATAAATCGATTTAATTCAATGTATTATCATAGTACAACCAACAACCGAAAACCCTAATAATAGTAAAGTACCTTTTTTGAGCGGTTTTATTTAGCTTACCCCGTTTGTTTTCTTCTTTCTTGAGTGAAATTTAGTAATTTAAATTGCACCCCCTTCCTGTCAACCGGTTAATATTTCTTTTCGGAAGGAAAAGATATGATGAGCTCGAAGCAATGAGTGATGAGCTCAAGGCCCGACCACCTGCGGCCATCAATAATAACTACCTATATATTGGAGGGTTACTGATTTTTCAACATACGTCATAGAACATTTGTCGGAAAGGTTGGCTATGTCAGTCACATGAGAGCACATGAACACACTCTTAATAGCCGGATACCAGTGTGTTAAAAACAAAAGGGCTTTATAAATATATTGATGCATTATGCAGCTCTGCTAGGATCGTACAAGGTAGCGATCCATAATCTTTGGCTAACCCTGTAACTGTATCTAAATAAACACTAATTCAAATGAGATACACACAGTTACGACCTTTTATTATTTCAACTGGATAATGGCTACTGTAATTATATATAATAATAATAAAATGTATTTATTTTCTAAATATCATTATAAAATACTCAATAGTTCCTACATCACAATAAGTGTCCGCATTAGATTTCATTGGTTCTTTATTTTATTTCAAAAAGGTGATATACTCTTAACTAAACGACGTTTTTTTGTTCTCGACAATCACGCGAACGAAGTCGCGGGCACAGCTAGTTTCTTAGTATTTTGTAACCAGTTTTTACACGTTCACACTTTTCATAACACATATTTTGCCTTAGTCGTGTTTTTCGTGTTTTAATAATTGATAGCAAATATATGGCAAATATGACACTACCCCATTTCTCCCCGTGGGTGATCGTAAGAGGCGACTATTGGTGTAAGGGATTTCTAAGTGATTTTTGGGTGATCTCATCGCTCGGTGGCTCGGTGGCTCATCGCAAGTTCTACCACTGTGACGTGACGAACCGAGCAACACCGAGACGCGCCGCTCACCTCACCAATGAATTCATTTTACTCACTTTGTCATCCTCTCATTATGATAACAAATTCAAAGCTTCAATATCCCCGAAGGGGTTGGCAGAGGTAATAATACTTGAGAAGTAGTAAGTAGAGTACTCACATTTTGCTTGGACAGTACACTCACGCAATAGGGGGATGGACTATTAACGTTTTGTACGAATACACTATCACATTATCAAGTACAACTTAACCATGTGGGTTTCCTCACGATGTTTTCCCTCACCGTTTACAACCATGATAAGTTAACCACACATTTGACTTTATAAGTGACAAATTGGTGTTGGCCTGACCATGTGTTATATGTATGTAAATTCATTATTCAAAATATAATAATAATAATAATAAAACTCTTTATTGCACATTACAAAATAAAAACAACAATTACAAAAAAGATCGGTATAAAAGCCAAAGTACAACTGGCGGTCTTATCACTAAGAGCGATCTCTTCCAGACAACCCATTAATGGAAAGATTTGCTGGATTAAAAACATGTTCGGTAGATGTCCAATAAATTAAACTGATTTGCTTAAAAACTAAAAATTATTCATCAAACTATTATCTATCTATTTTAAGTATTACTAAATATTTATTAAGTTCTAATACACTTACAGATACAGATAGTATTCCATAAAATAAATAATATTCAATAAATACAATACATATGCAATATATATAAAGATTTTTAAATAAAATACATATATACATTTTACGACATAATATATAATAGAATATATAAACTTTTGTATGCAACACAAATAATATTATAATGTTTCGGAGAGGAAGTGTTTTTTTACCATTTTCTTGAAAATAGGGAGAGACTTGGCTAATCGCACCTCTACAGGAAGACCGTTCCATAGTTGTACAGCCTGGACGGTAAAGGAGGAACTGTAAAAATTGGTGGAATGGGAAGGGGTACTCAACAAAAGATTGTAGTAAGAACGCAGATTGAGGTCATGTGAAGAGTGAAGGAATTGGAAACGCTCTTTAAGGTAGGAGGGGGTGGCAGGATTAAACAAGATAGAGTACAGGAGAGACAGAGTATGTGCATTCCGGCGGAGACGAATTGGAAGCCACTGAAGTTTATTGCGATACGCAGAGACATGGTCATATTTACGCAGTCCGAAAATAAATCTAATACATAAGTTTTGTTAGCGCTCAAGTTTGTTCAGTTGATCTTCAGTTAGATCGAGATAGCAGGTGTCAGCATAATCAAGAATAGGTAGTAGAAGAGATTGGGCTAACGCAGTTTTGGTAGCAGTAGGGAGAAAGTTACGTAGCCTCCTGAGGGACCCTGCTGACGCAAACAGCCTCCGGCTTACTAATTCCACATATAAAAAAGGAATAGCCAGGGTTTTAGAACTTGACTTTCTCATCCACTTTTGGAAATTGAGAAGAGGGGAATTAAAGGTAAATTGTTTGGTTAAAATCACTGGATTGATAAGTTTGCTGATTTGAAATCGTGTTTCCTGTGCGAGAAGCGTTTGCTATAACACTGATCTTTCACGATTATTGGGTGGGTTTTTTGCAATCGGGTTCAATATTTTGTTATATTCTATTGCATCACTTTAGATTACAGAGTGTTTGTTACAAACAAAGAGTAGAAGTTTATGCCCATTTTTCTTTTTAAATTGGCTTCTTGAGGCTATCTGGGTCTATATACAATAGATGTGCCGTATAAAACATAGTAATGGTTATTGTTCACGGCATAACTTCTTATTGGTCACACTATGGATGTAATTACTTACTTACTTACTTACTTATACTCACGCCCATTATTCCCATTGGGGTAGGCAGAGACTATCGATCGCCACTTAGTACGATCTTGATAAACCTCTCTTGTTTCCCTTACATTCATTATCCTTCTCATACATGCTCTTTTATTCTTCTCACTTCGGACCCCCGCCTTTATAAGAACGTTTTCTATCTGGTCCAGAAACGTTTTACGAGGCCGTCCTCTACTAACATTCCCATCCACATTGGCTCTATATATCTCTTTCCCTACTTTATTTTCATCCATCCTCTCTATGTGCCCAAACCACCTCAACATTCCTTTTTCTATCTTGCATACTACGTCATCTTTCAAACCTACTCGTTCACGGATCACAGTATTTCTCACTCTATCACACAGCCTTACATTACATATAAATTAATTAAAAAATAAATTACATAAATATATATAATACATATATTCACGCCCGGCGTTAGTTTCCATTGGGGTGGCGGAGACCATCGATCGCTAATTTGTACGATTTTATGGGGAAATAGTAATGAAAAGCCTAGCACTAGCTGTTATAGGGTCAGGCTTACACCAATTTGTCACTTATAAAGTCATATGTGTGGTTAACTTATCATGTTTGTAAACGGTGAGGGAAAATATCGTGAGGAAGTGAATGGTTAAGTTGTACTAGATAATGTGATAGTGTATTCGTACAAAACGTTAATATTCCGCGATAGGGGCGTGAGTATACTGTCCAAGCAAAATGTGAGTACTCTACTTAATACTTCTCAAGTATTATTACCTCTGCCAACCCCTTCGGGGATATTGAAGCTTTGAATTTGTTATCATAATCAGAGGATGAGGAAGTGAGTAAAATGAATTCATTGGTGAGGTGAGCGGCGCGTCTCGGTGTCGCTCGGTTCGTTACGTCACAGTGGTAGAACTTGCGATGAGCTACCGTGCCATGATTGTTAAAATAATGTAGATGTTTGGGAGTATAAATGAAAACACATAATCAATAATTTCTATTGACATACACATAGGAGGAAAGTGGTAGTAACATTCTAAGGCGGCACTACACGGCACTAATTTTAAACATAACATAACATAACATAAACGTTCACGCCGAATATCCCCGAAGGGGTTGGCAGAGATACTAATACTTCTGAACATCACGTGACTTTGTCACCTGGTGTTCAGAGTACCCACGTTTTGCATGGACAGTGTACTCACGTGATAGGGGGCAGGCCCATCGCCGTAATTTTAAACTTAAAAAATATCATATTTCCCATACAAGGTTCTACCCTTTATTTCGGTCAGTAAAATAATTATATTTTAACATAATGGAATTAACCTTCACTTGCATAAAAGTCAAATGACTAAACACGTGAAAGCCTACTCTCATTATTACTACATTACCTTTGAAGTATCACTTCTCTTCAAACTTATTTGTCTGCTAATGTAATGTAAGTTTCGGAACAATACAGAGTGCCTTCATTATTGGTAGCATTTGTAATTAAATAGCTATTTTTACTTTTATTTAAAGTTATAAAGTTATATATATTTTATTTAAAGTTCTTTTCTTGTTCTTTATGTTGTTCTTTATGCACGGCACCTTACGTTTTTTCAAAACTTTTATAACCTGTCCTACATTATCTGCGGTCACTTTTTGTGCATTGGGAAATCGTACACAGAATGCTCATACAATGTTATTAACGACATTTTCTCTGGTCGCCTTGATTCTCCATTTTTGTTGTCCCAACTGTCATTCTGTACTCTATTATCTACAGCGCCGTACTCGTCACATTTCTGAAAGGATCTTTTCTATAGCCTCTAATCATACTAATTATGCAAGGAATTCTACAAGTGTTCGCCTTGCCAACCAATTAAATAACCTCTTTGGTGAAACTGATCCTTTTGCTTCTTCTAAGGCCAAATTCCGTTTCGACGTTATTAAGACGTTAGTTAATAAATAGAGGGAATAAGTGAATCACACACACACACACATATATATATACCAATTGTAACACAAATCAATCATTCAATCATTCTACACCTTTTATGTTACAACTTTTTTAACATATCTGTATGTGCTACAGTTTTTTGCATCTTCTGTGGATGTCTGTTATTGGCTTTTTCTTTGAATTTATGTAATTGTAACTTATATGTTTATGTGCTGTTGATGTCCCTAATAAAATTAAATAAAATAAAAAAATAAATAACAAAATAAATATATAATTATTGTATTATAATTTATGCCCTTTTATTATAAACGCTTGTAACGCCTGCTTCTTAGTAATTTCTCATATATATATATATACTTCCTAAAAACAGTAGCCAGATATTCAGAATAAGGAATTACTCAGCTACTTTCCGGAATTAAGTCAGGTGAGGTCGGGAAACAAACAAGTAAAACTTGTCAGTTTACTATCAAACATGATAGAGAAAGATACATAAGGTGTATAAAACGGAAGGAGAGAGGACCGCGGACTGCGAAGTCTCGAACTCTGTGCCCCCGGGAGCGTCTGCAGTGCAACTATCGACATGACTGTAACTTCAAACCAGATTGTAAGGAATATCATTTGTACAATTTATTGAAGATATCTTATTTACGAGCCATTGACGGTAGACTTCATGATAGATAAACTTTTTTTATGGAATTCTACCGCACAGCAGGATGTAGTGTTATTTCTGAATAGTTATATCAAAAAAAATATCAGCACTTAAAATTGTTGCAGAAAAGTTATGCAGGAAAATTATAAGGGTGGGTATTTCTAATGACGATTTTATTATCGTTAATAAAAAAGAACCTTAGAAATGTATTTAATAAAGCAATAAAATGTAATTAGCTTTACAGAGAACAAAACTTGTTTCAGTTAGCCGTAAAGGTTAATGAGCCTTATATCGCCGCGCCGCAGCTAAACTTTGGCAGATTAATCGCTCTACCTTTGTAGAAAAACTTTGCTTGTTAGCTTGAGTTATTTCCAATAATCCCAAGCAAAATAATCTACCATTTTAGTAATTTGTATTGTACCTATTCGACTCGATAAGTAGATTTTTATATGCGGAGCAGTAGCAGGGCAATAATGCAGAATTTTTTGACATAGAACCTAGTTGCACTAGGTTTCTAACGTGAGATTTATAGATTCTAATCCAACGACGGGCCTACAAAATAGCCCTTTCACTGTGGATGTGATATTAACAGGTAAATTTATTTGTTGTAGTTGATTTCTTTGGTTATATTGTCGTAGACGGGTTTATATAAAATAGTTGAACTTCAATATAGATAGATGATAAGATGATAGATAAGATGAACGTAAATATGTGTGTTATAATAAAAGACATGTATTTAACGCGGCGACAAATTGATGCCATTCCGGGTCGTAAAAAAACTGAAAATGGATAGTAAATAATCTACTTTGGCGACTAATTAGAGGTAGCATCTAAACTAGAAAGCGGCGGCTTTTTAATGAGTTTTGAGGTTTTATTTAAATTTTATCTGGCAGTGTTTTTTTTTGTGGCTATTGAATTTCTTCTAAGGCGACGAATTATTGGCGGATAAAAAAGTTAAAATGGGCTTTCATAAATTCTAAAATGGGGTTGTCTATAAACATCTGGTCTGAAATAAATACAAATAAGATCTTAAAAAAAAACTTTTGGCTACATTTGTAGGGAAGGTTTGTTAACCTGGTCACCTGTGTCGGAGCGAATCATAGCAGCCCGGTTTGACTCACGAGCACGCAAGATAAGCGTAATCCAGTGTTAAGCTCCGACAAACTCAGCCACTGATGATGTGAAAGCAGCTTTTTATGAGCAGCTCGAGGCTACACTAAGGAAGATCCGAAAACAGGACATCGTTTTCTTGATAGGTGACTTTAACGTGAAACTAGGCAATGACAATGAAGGAAGAGAACACTATATGGGTACTCATGGCGCCATCGGAAACATAAACGAGAACGGAGAACTTTTCGGTGACCTGTGTTCCGCAAGAAACCTCGTTATAGGAGGAACACTGTTTAAACACAAAGAGTGCCATAATACAACATGGATTTCCCCCGATGGTGTAACTCGCAACCAGATTAATCATAAATAAAAGATGTTATTAAAGGAAAGAAAAATTTCGACACTGGCGGGGTTCGAACCCGCGACCTTCGGGTATACGCCCCCGTTGCTCTGCCAACTGAGCTACAGTGTCAGTTGGCATCCAGCGCGAAATTTCTCTATCCTTTGTTTCTTTTTTACACGTTCAAGTAGTGTTTGCGTTTCCTACCTCCGAATTTTAACTAATTCGGACGGCCACTTGTCTACCTTTTCAGATAGAATGCAAATGTTGGAAACGAACGTTGGGTTCGAACCCCGCCAGTGTCGAAATTTTTCTTTCCTTTAATAACATCTTTTATTTATGAGTAATAATCCCCACATGAGGAATTCATGTCAAAAAAACATTAAATTATGTGATAGTTAGGCGTTTCCAACATTTGCATTCTATCTGAAAAGGTAGACAAGTGGCCGTCCGAATTAGTTAAAATTCGGAGGTAGGAAACGCAAACACTACTTGAACGTGTAAAAAAGAAACAAAGGATAGAGAAATTTCGCGCTGGATGCCAACTGACACTGTAGCTCAGTTGGCAGAGCAACGGGGGCGTATACCCGAAGGTCGCGGGTTCGAACCCGCCAGTGTCGAAATTTTTCTTTCCTTTAATAACATCTTTTATTTATGAGAAATAATCTCCACATGAGGAATTCATGTCAAAAAAACATTAAATTATCAGATTAATCATGTTGCAATCAGCCGCACATGGAGATCCTCCCTGTTAGATGTTCGTAACCGACGTGGTGCCGACATAGACAGCGATCACCACCTAGTTGTTGCTGAGGTGAGGCTCAAGCTTTCCTCCCCCCGCCGTAACTTTGAGAAGATCTCTAGAAGCTTTGAAGTCCAGAAACTACGGACACCAGAAGGACGGGAAGAATTCTGTTTGTCTCTCAGGGATCAGTTCGAACTTTTATAGGCATTAGAAGATGAGCAAATTGAGATAACTTGGGTCCGCGTTCGCCTTGCCTTCACAAAGGCCGGTGAAGAAGCACTCGGATATATTTCCCCGAGGAGGGAAGACTGGATGTCCTCTGAGCTGTGGCAGCAAATCGAAGAAAGGCAAGGGATCAAGCTGCAATTATTGTCAAGCACTGAGCCACAAACTACTAGCCTCCAGGAGCGCTACAATGTCCTTCGCAAAAACATCAGAAGAATGTCGAGACGTGACCAACGCAGAGCCGCCGACGAACTAGCGGAACGTGCGAACACCGCGGCCCGCCGCAAAGATATGCGCCAGTTGTATGACATCACGCGCCGACTTAGCGGGCGCAAAGCACGTATGACTAAAAAACCGCTTAAAGGTAGTGACGGTAGCCTCCTATGTACCTCAGACGAACAGTTGCAAAGATGGACTGAACACTTCACGAGCCTGCTAAAGCAAACCCAGACGCCAGACTCTCATGAAACCAGCACTAGCTCACCAGACACTGTATTAGACATTTATTTATTTATTTATTTATTTTTACACAGAAATAATCTTTACAGGCATGGCCTAATACGATTAATTCTCACATATTTTATATTCTAATTATATTATACATTCCTAGTTTTTTCTTAATTTCTACTTTCCTTATCATCTACAAGTATAACTATCAACTTCATAACATAAATAGCGTAGTGCTGTTTTTGTGAAGTCAGTCAGTGAACAGTGGAGAATATCGATCTCCTCATCGACCTGGTTCAATGCGGCTATAGCCCGCGTTAATGAGTTTTCTCGCAAAAGATTTGTCCGAGACGACGGCACTATGAGAAGCCGAGCACGCCGTCGTCGCAACGTAGTATTTGGAATCTCAACGCTCAATATAGTAAGAATAGTGGGATTGAAAATAATTCCTCTTAGAATTTTAAATAAATACACCATAAGAGTGAGATCTCTTCTAACCTCCAACTTGATATACCCTACCATACCCAAAATGAACAGAGTAGGGTACATCAACGGATAGTACGGGTACACACCATACAATTTAAAATACAAAAATCTTATAAATTTATTTTGAATTTTCTCCACCATGAGACAATATTTTGTTTCATGTGGAGCCCAAATGACTGCATTAAATTCTAATTTACTTCTCACTAAAGAATTATAAAGAGATTTTATAGCCTCTATATTGGTAAAACCCTTAGCCGTGCGCAGCACAAAGCCAAGTGTTCTGAATGCTTTCTTACAAACGTTCACAATGTGACTACGAAAAGTTAGATCCGCACTAATAGTGACCCCGAGGTCACGCACTTCCTGCACCCGCGGTAGCACTACTCCACCAATGTGATACGGGTGGTGGTATGGAGCGTGTTGCCTAGTTAATGTGATAGTGACACATTTATTTATGTTCAGCATTAATTTATTTTCCCGAGACCATCCCTCTACTGCTTCAATGTCATTCTGCATTCGATGACAATCGTCGGCAGTTTTAATTGGAAGCAGCAACTTCAGGTCATCGGCAAACATAAGACATATCGAGTGCTTAACTACCTTCGGGAGGTCATTCACCATGATAATAAACTCAAGGGGGCCCAAATTACTTCCCTGACTTATACCAGAATACGCAGGATACTCGCCAGACTTATATCCAGCGTAGTCCACGTATTGGCAGCGGTTACCTAAGTACGTAGCAAAAAAATTTAAGGAATGCGGCGTGAATCCCATTTTTGCTAGCTTTCCAAGAATGATATCTCCATCTACAGTGTCGAATGCCTTTTTGAAATCGAAGTACGATACGTCTACACTATTGCCAGAATCTACCTGAGGAACCACGTGACACATAAAATTCAAAAGATTGCTAGTGGTACTATGATAGGGTCTAAACCCATGCTGACTATTTGTTATTGCCCCAGCTATCTCCCCGTATATTCGTTGTTGTAAAGCGGATTCGAATACTTTTGCGAATGCGGAAAGCACCGCTACAGGGCGATAATCCTGGACATTGGAACTTATTTTACCTTTTGGCACCGGAACCACTCGTGTAACTTTCCAAAAGTCCGGAAACGTCGCCTCCGATAGGCAAAGGTTATATACATGCAAGAGCGGATCTTCCAGAACTGCACGACAGTCCTTAACAACGAACCCCGGTATCCCGTCCGGCCCGGCCGACGTCTTGGCGGGCAGGCGAGCCAGCGCGCGGCGCACGTCGTCGCGGCTGAGCGCGGTGAGATGCACGCGCGCCGCCGCGCCCGCCGCCGCCGCGTCCGCCGCCATCGCGTGCGGGACACTAAGGCTTGCCGGGCTCTCTGCATACACAGAACTGAAAAACTTTGAAAACGCATGAGCGGTTTCACCGATCCGTTCTCACTGATGATAGATTTATTTAAATTACCCCTTTTCGATTTAACAAATTGCCAAAATAATTTCGGTTCCTTCGATAATAAATATTGAATGCGGTTTTCGTAATTTCGATTTGCAACCCGTAAATCTATCTTTAATTTAGCCCTAACCACTGAGAACTTATCGTAATCACATTGTGAACCTGTCCTTTTGAACAACCTATGTAGTTTAGCTTTTAGAGCAATGTCGCGTTTTATTTCAGGTGTATACCACTCGGGATATGAATACCTAGGGCAGCCTGAATAACGCTTTTTCTTACGACATTGCGACAGCACCTCCCTCATTTGATGAAACTTTATTAGCATTACACTACTACCTTCCGCCGCAAAAGTTTATTTATTTATTTATTTATTAGTTCGGAATACTTACAGCTAAATAGTTCAACAAATGTTTACAAATTCAGTTATCGACTAAGCCAATAACAAGTATTCGCAAATAAAAAACATGGGAAAGACTTATCAGCTAATCTAATAAATATCTTAAAAAGTTTAACAATAATTTTATGAAGTAGCTGTTGCGCTCACATTGGGACTAAAAAAAGTCATTTATTAAGATACGCCTTATCTCTGCGGGTTTTGTGCAAAATAGGTCCAGATCTTTGTGTTCCTTTACCAGCTCATTGAACAATTTACTCGTTCTTAAAAAGAACGAATTTTGACGGTAGTTGGTTCTTGCATGCAAACTCGCCAATGGTTTATTATGTCTAATAGCTAATCTAGTAGGTACGTTAATTTTAATATTCTCCAATAAAGATGAGCAGTCTATATTACCATTAATAATATCTATTAAATATGTGACGTCAGCTATTTTCCTTCTTATAACTAGAGGTAGGAAATGATACCTTTTACATCGGGTCTCGTATCCATGATCGCGTCGCTTACATTTGTACTGTAGGTACCTAAGAAACCTCTTTTGGATAGATATTTGGAGTTCTAGCGAAGATTCTGCTCAACCGCATCGCACCAGCAGTAGCTGAGACGCTGAGGGAAGAATAAGGCGGTTTCCGCTCCGGACGCTCCTGCACAGACCACACTAACACCTTGCGCATACTGATCGAGCAGTGTGTCGAATGGCAGTCGGAACTACTGCTGGCATTCGTCGATTTCGAAAAAGCCTTCGACACTGTGAACTGGGGCGCGTTGTGGTCCAGCCTTAGTCGCAGGGGCATCCCGCAGTGTATTATTGATATAATCCGCGCCCTGTACAAAGGTAGCACATGCCGGTCGATTCATGAAAAGGAGCTGGGAACACCGATATGCATCTCTGCGGGCGTCAAGCAAGGATGCCTCTTATCGCCGCTTCTCTTCATTATTCTGTTGGACGACATCATGAGAGCGGTTACCCAACACCTTGAGGTGTGAAGTGGAGCGCTTCTGTCTTAGAAGACTTGGACTACGCGGACGGCATTGTGTTAATCTCGCCAACTCTAGCCCATTTAGAAGCTAAACTTGA
Source organism: Bedellia somnulentella (assembly GCA_963576735.1). NCBI lineage: Eukaryota > Metazoa > Arthropoda > Insecta > Lepidoptera > Bedelliidae > Bedellia > Bedellia somnulentella. Next base: position 20,756,340 of record OY755171.1, on the reverse strand, counting down.
GAGCCTTAGAAAGCAAGCAGAAGTCATGGGCCTGCGAATTAATAAACGCAAAACAGTCGACATGCGGATAAATCCTTCAACGACAGAACCATTGAAGCTTCAAGATACCCCCCTAGAATCCGCTCGTAAGTTTGTTTACCTCGGTAGTGTTATTACGTGTCAAGGAGGTGCAGACGAGGATGTTGAAAGCAGGATACGGAAGGCAAACGCGGACTTTGCCCAACTGAGACCTGTCTGAGAGTCAAATGTCCTTTCCCGTCGAGTGAAGATCTCCCTCTTCGAATCCGTGGTGACATCCGTTCTGCTCTTTGGCTGTGAAACGTGGAGAGTGACAAAGGGGCTGACGAATAAGCTCCAAGTCTTCGTCAACAAGTCCCTGAGGTCAATCCTCCGCATTTACTGGCCAAAGACAATCCGGAACGTGGACCTATGGAACCAATGCCAGCAGACTCCAGTTGTGACTGACATCGCACTGAGAAAATGGAGGTGGATGGGGCACACATTTTGAAGAGGGACCACAAACGCCAGCATCGCATTCGAGTGGAAACCACCGGACGGCAAGCAAGCCCGCGGCCGTCCCGTACACACTTGGCGCCGGAGCGTGGAGAGCGAGCTGCGAGCGACGGGACTGAGTTGGAGTGCGGCCAGGAAAGTCGCGGCAGACAGGAAGGCGTGGCGGGAGCTTGTGTAGGCCCTGTGCACCAGTGGGGTGCCGTAGAAAGACAACAACAACATTTTTAGGGATCTAACTTAACCAAATTGTAACATGATATAAAACTATTCTTAGTCTATTTTATTAACATTTCCTCTTTTAAATGAACCTACAACTACACAACCTAACCTAACCTAACAGCGTGTAGACGTCACCCCGCTCCGCGGGGTGCCTATTTCCGCTCTAAGGGGCAGAAGCTAACCCTAACCTAACCTAGCACAAATACAATTGTGGTGATTAATTGTTTTTTAATACGGGGGGCTTCGCCCCCCTTCCCCTTCTGTTTTCCTGCCCTAACTTAATTGCATCTGCCCATTAGGCTGGGTGAAGCAACTTTTAACCTAACCTAATTTATTTTATTTTTATTAATTTTTACTTCAATACACATAATATGTAATTTACTTAATATTATAGTCACAAAAATAAAAAACCGAGCGAGCGCATTTGCCGCCTTTTCAAGAATTTACGAATCTGCAAACAATATTCTAATATCCAAATACATTATTATAAGACCCATTTTCAGTTTTAAAGCTACCTAAAAATCGCTGCCAGATGTTTGATTGATTGATGATTTTTATAATGAAATCCAATAGTTGCCAGTGAAGAATGTATGATATCCCCTCGGAAAAATTAGTCGCCACATTAGGTTTTATAATACCTTAACCAGTTTTACACTGATCCCGCTTGATATATTTGATACCTTACAGTAGCAGCCGTTTTTTTAGTTTTTTGATCCTAGCATTTTGTTGCTTGTATAGTTTAATAGTTGCTAAGATATTTAATCACTGCAAAATTAGTTTTTTTGTGACTTAATAGAAAGTTGCCTAAAAAGGATTTCAGTTGCCGTGTTAAATATTTGCCAAAATAAAATACCCTTTTCAAATAGCATTCTTTAACAATTGAGCTGTTGAGCTATTCGTATTATGTCTATGGTTATTTTTAAAAGAAACTGTGATAAATTTGACATTTGGTAAATGGATATTATTGGCTGGTCATTAGAATATTCATTGCTCTTGTCCACTTTTCTTTCAATGTCTTCATCCCTGTAAAAATCTTCCTTGATACACTAATAACTCCTTCACTTGTTCCACTTTCTTATCATTATCATCAATTGTAATCACACATTTTTACTGTCTTTACAAAACAGTTATGATTTTACTTGGTTTTATATTGACAGGCTACTCTACATGTTTCAAAGTCTTATTTTGTGCTGGGGAATACATAAACTCGTAGTAGAATACATACTTGAGAGCTTTTAACACATTTCCGAGCAACGTGCTTGCATAGCGGTGTAGTGATGCTATGCTTAGAATAGCACTACCACATTTCTTCCGGTGGGTGTACGTCTTTTGGGCGAAGCGGTTGGAGACCCATCACCAACAACCTTTATTTTACCATCTTTTCCCCACTCACTTTTCCAAAGATGGCTGAGGAATTTCTCATTCCTTAGCTCTGGCTACCCCACCTAGGGATTTATAGCCGTGAGTATATGTATGTATATGTATGTGCTTGCAATGTAGCATCTTGAAATGATCGATATGAATAACAAAAAAAATATATAACAGCTTGAAGTGTTATCAAGAGACTGAGTTATTTTATTCAGTCTTCAAATTATTTATCTTTATATCTATGGCAAAAACAGAGAAATAGATCTGTTGACAATTATAAAAAAATATGATTTCTATACATTTTTTGATAGTTTGTATTACACAATTACGTTATACAATTTACGTCAAAATACGTTACATAACTTTTTTTACTTACATAATTTATCAGAATTAAAAATCTAACATTTATTTAATAATCATTTCGAATACTAGTGGACCGGCCCAGCTTCGCACGGGTAGCGTTGTTTATTAAATATCTTTGTTTCATTTCCTTTAATCACTGCTCAAGCTTTATGAAATTAAGTGCCTTGATTACAACTTACATAGCACTCCTAAATAGCGTAACTTTGTAACTTCGACAGCGCTTTTATGAACGGTTCAGTATCTCCAAAAAGAAGCTTATTTTTAGGTTGAGTTGGAAGCATCGAAGTTGCGTAAAACACATTGTAGTATTTATAACAATTTAAAAAAGAAACCATACCGCGATGTAGGATGCTCCGAACTGCTAAGCTATCAGGAGCTATAGTGACTAAAATAGTGACACGTGTTATAGTATAGTGAGTCAACCATAAAAGATAGATATATGCTGTTGCGGGATATATATTTACTAGCTGTTCCCCGCGACTTCGTCCGCGTAAATGTGTGTATTTAAATAAGAAATAATATATATTTAAGTACTTCTGCGTAAGAGATATATATTTTTTTGTTTTCCTGTGGCAGAAGAACATACTGATTTTCCCCGTAACCTGATCTTGACAACTCGACATATAGTTGGCCATGTGAAAAACAATGTTAGCCGTAATTATTAAAAAAAACTACTACAAAATAAAAGTGTATTGAGTACGTATTAGGTATAACACGATGAGATATTGAAAGTATGTTTCGGATGTTTTATGATTATTACATCGCAAAAACCAATAATACACTGAATTCTACAGTTCCGCAAAAAGAAGAGATACCAAGAAAACCGTGAAAGCCAAGTTTAAGTATTTATACAAAAACAAAAAGAAATCATACCGCGATATAGAATATATACAGTCAGCGCCATCAAGTGTGAATTCATGATCACAAAAAGAAATATATTTGTTTAAAAATAGATAGTACGCGAATTCAAATGATGATTTTTTAATCAATATTATATTACTTATAACTATTCCCTATAAGGCTTAAACATAAGCTTTTCGCGCGGGTCACCTCGCTCGCCTGCCAGGCAGCGCAGCGTCTTGTCTTGCGCTTCATGCACGCGTGTCAATTTTGTTGCGGAGTAATTTCAAAATTGTATTATCTTCTAAGATATTAATTTAAATGAAGTGATGTGAAGAACAATTTTGTTCACAATTAAATACTCTCAATCAACAACATATTTATTTTGATAAGGATTAATGTTAGGTTGATAAAAAATATGCAAATAATTGGCAATAATGCATTAATTTCAACCAAATTTGGTAACCATAAAAATGGTTATGGTGAGTCAATCTTAAAAGCTAGACATATACTGTCGCGGACAATTTTTTAGGTCGTTTTAAGAGGAATAATTCTTCGATACATACTTTTTGGGTAACTTCAACCGTTTACGCACATAACGAAAGCCTGCAAATATGAATAATTTTCCCCGTTTTTCCAACATCTTTCGCTGATTCTTTGCTCCTATTAGTAGCAGCGTGATGATATATGGCTTAAAACCTTCCTCTATAAATGGACTATCCAACACAAAAAAAAATTTTCAATTTGATTGGTTAGTTCCTGAGATCCTAGCGTTCAAACAAACAAACTCTTCAGCTTTATAATATAAATAAGTATAAGTATAGATATAGATTTCCGTCATACATGATTTTAGTGTGTAATAGCCGTGAGTATATGTATGTATATATAAATAACACCCAAGACTAAGAAAAAAATATTTATGCTCATCACATAAATGTTGCCCTCAGCGGGAATTGAACCCGCAACCTCCGGATCGAGAGCTAGTCACATATGCACTCGGCCACGGCTGTCGAAGAATGTGCGGAAAGTGACGTGTGTAATAAAGTTATAGTGTTTTAGCAAGACAAATAATATTTTACTGTTTAAGTTAAAATTATAGCTGAAAATACTTGTATTAGAAAGTAAAATATATTTTCATATGAACATAGGGTCGATCTTTAAACGCCGATCAATAAAAAGCTATCTATGTAAGCTGTGTATGTTCTGCTCAGCTTAGCACTAACCTATATCTTACCGCAAGTATCGAAAGAAGTAAATTAGGTTATTGGGGCTAAGTGATTGTAGGGCCATAAAAAAAAAAAAAAAAAATAAAAATGTTTATTTGATCAGGCATATGTACAGTACAGAATTGAACAGGGGTTCCCAAACTAGGCAAGCCTGTATTTTGGGAAACCAGTTGACAGTTTGTATTTACACTGTTAATTGAATTTAATTACACAAAATAGATGAAAATTTAAGTTTAAAGGGAAGGAAAAATATTTACATGGAGGGTTATCGGGTTAGTTATGTAGGAAAACAAATTAATATATATATATATTAAAAATTATAATAATAATAATAAGAAGAAGAATATGTTATACCAATAAGTTATTATATGCAGGAATGTAGAATACTTTCTGTGTCATCGTAATTTGCGTCGAGCAGCCACCTAGACAGGTTTAATTTAACTTGGTAGGTGGGGTCGTTTTTGTTAATAATACCTTTATGTGCCATTTTATTGTAAATTGTTATAAAAGCCGACAAGCCGTTTTGTCTAGCAAAAGTAGTCTTTACCGCGGGAACCACTATCTGGTAGACCCGGGAAGACCTAAGGAGGTTCAGTTCAGTAGAGGACGGAAGAGAATTATGCATTGAGACGCAAACCTGCTGAATATACAACTGCCTCACTCTGAGGACTGATGCCTCTTTATATAGAAGGTCCGTGGGGTAACTAAAGGGTTTTTTCAGCATGACTTTAAGTAGAGCGCGCTGGGATCTTTCTAGTCCTATCATAAATGTTTTTGCTGCCCCTCCCCATATTTCAATGCAATATGTGAGAAGGGATTGGCACAAAGCGAAATACACTGTCCGCAGGACCTTAAAATCTGCAGCGCCTCTGAGAAGTGACATGACCCCTATAAGTCTACGAACTCTCTTCGACAGGTTGAGTACATGCATTTCGTAACTAAGTCGCTCGTCGAGTATCAGACCCAGGTACTTGGCGTGGGGAGACCTTTTTATAACATTGCAGTTGCACAATCGGGGAGCTTCAGGAATCGCACCACACTTGTGCATTTTTAAGATATCAAGAGACGGGGGTTTTGAGGAGCTGGTCTTATAAAAGCACAGAAATAAGCTTTTTTCTGTGTTTAGAGTGAGTAGGTTGTCATTCAGCCACTGCTGAACGGAGGGTAAACTTGTTTCTGCCGCTGCTTTCACCGCGTCCCACGTAGATCCTTTATATACTAGAGCCGTGTCATCTGCGTAGCAAATTGTCCTGGAGGCTCCTAGGTCAGCAGTAAGTAAGTCGTTAAGGTAAGCCAAGAAGAGAGTAGGACCCAGGATGCTGCCTTGCGGAACTCCGTAGCTGACTTTTGCAAGGTCACTTTCGTGTGACCCAACCTTTGTGAGTTGACTACGGTTCTCCAAGTAGCTTTTGAACCAGTCCAGGGCCACACCGCGCACTCCTAGGGTCTCAAGTTTCCTCAGCAGAATCAAAATTGAGATTGAGTCAAAGGCCTTGGAAAGGTCCAAGAACACCACTATGCATTTTTCCCCAGAGTCCAGAGCCCTAATTATGGTATTAGTTAACATTTTTGTGGCATCTATTGTGGATTTGTTGCGTCTGAAACCGAATTGGTTGGGGGCAAGAAGATTGTTAGACTCTAGATAATTTACTAGTCTTTTGTTCACAATTTTTTCTAGTAGTTTTGATAAGATGCATAGTAAAGAAATCGGTCTATAGTTAGAGGGATCCCGCTTTGAGCCGGCTTTATGGATCGGGCACACGACTGCGGTTTTCCATACATTGGGGAAGCGACCTGTTACGAGGCTGAGATTAAAAACGTGTGTGAGGGGCTTTATTATTTCAAATTTGATTTCTTTAATTAACAAACCACTTATATCATCTTTACCAGGGGCGCTATCATTTTCAAGGTTTGAAATCATAGACAAGACTTCGTGCTCGTCCGTTGGAGATAAAAAAAGAGAGGAGGAGGGGCTATTATGTGATTTTACTTGTTTAACTAATTGGGCCTCAGTGGTATTATTATTCAACAGCGTGCTATTAGCAAGTTTTGACCCTATAGTAGCAAAGAATGAATTACAATCGTTCAATGGATTTTCATTACTTTTTTTAGGGACAATTAGTTCGGTTGCTACGTTATCGTTCTTCCTTTTTAAGTGACAGATCTTTTTGATTGATTCCCAAAGCTTCCGAGGGTTTTTAGATTTGTCAGCCAATTCCCTTTTCTCATAATCTAGTTTTATTTCTCGAAGCAGACTTATGTAGAAATTTCTGTACCTCCTGAATGAAGTTGCCAGGATTGAGTCATCGGGATGCAATTTGGACAGAAGGTGGAGGTGGTCTTTATGTTTTGCGCATCTTAAAAGTCCAGGAGTCATCCATGGTTCTAGGATATGTCGAGATCGGCTCACTTTTTTTATTGTTTTGTGTCTGTCAATAGTATCTGTTATTGTATTAAGGAAAAGATTTGTAGCATCATTTACGTCGGGTTCATTTAAAACTTTGGACCAGTCTGCCTTTCGTAAATCTTCCGCGACACCTGAAAAGTTTATCGTGACTCTCTCTCTTGACATTGGCAGTTTTGGTCTCTTGTTCAGGCAAATACCTGCCAAAACTAGGTCATGATCTGTCAATGCGGAGTCATAAACAATACCTACTGAGGGCGACTTTGTTTTGATGTTAATATGGTCTAGACAGGCGGCTGATCTTGTCGGCAAAGTGATGGCAGGGATAAGCCCTAAACTACGTATAGCACACAGATATTCAGATGGATCATGATGGGGGCTTGAGCGAAGAATATCGATGTTTATGTCACCCATTACTACGATATTAGGTGAGTTTTTAATTTTTGAAATTACATGGTCTAGACCAGCAATGAAATTAGATGTGTTTTTAAAGGATGGGGATCGATATATACAAATTATTGTTGCGACGTTTGGAATTTCAGTCATAACACAGCAGGATTCCGTACAAGATGGTTCTGAAAAGATCGGCGCCCAAGTTTCCCTAACGTAGGTTACCACTCCACCGTTCTGATTGTGGTTAAGGGTTGAGGCGAAGTAAATATATCCAGGGATATTTCCAATAACAGATGAATCACCCAATCTGCATTCGGTTAAAACTAGTATGTCTATATCAAGCTTTAAGCGAGCTAAAAGAATAGTAAACTCATCAAAATTTTTAGTTATACTCCTTATGTTCATTGTTAACATTTTCAGCTGAAATCCTTGTAGTATGTTTTTACAGTTTTCAAGGGAGGTTACCCTATGGCATTTAATATCAAGAGTTTGTTCTAAATCATTTTCTAGAGTGTTATCCATAAATTACCAGTAGGATATTGTTAAAAGAGGAATTGCTATATGAAATGAATGTGGAAGTTAAATTGAGAATTATGTAGAAAGTAAAGTGTCCATTTAATGTCAGCGCTAAAATAACACTGTTCAACTTACAATAAGAATGGCTAAGGATTATGTGTTTCAGTTTTACTGAATGAAGGCAATACTCTGACACAGAAAGTAATATGAAGGTTGAGACTTTGTAAGTGTGGTATAAAAATGCATATAATCTAATAGTTTTTATAAAATGTAGGAAAATTGAGTCCCGTGCATTGTATTTTGAGGTAGAATTGGATAATTTATTATTAAAAATGTTAGTAAATGTGTTAGTAAGTAAAAAAATTAAATAAATAAGTATTATTGGGATATAAATAAAAACACTATTATTAGGAGTACTGGCTAGGGGATACATCTTTTGAAGTGAGGCTGTTTAATGTTGACTCTGATAATATACGAGTTATTGAACTTGTTTCTGTTCTTCGCATGAAGATGTTGCCATTTTTGACCCATACATACTTAAAATTCATGTTTTTCCCAGCTGTTCTTGCTTTGCTGTACAGAATTCGGTTGCTCTTTGTGAGGTGTTCATTTATGTATATCTTTCTAGAGTTACCAGGAACTTCAAGGGATACAGTAGTCAGGTTATTCTTGGTTTTTGCTGCTCTAAGGATCATATCGCGAGGCGCCTTTCTGGTTAATGTAAGTATTATAGGTCTGGGTCTCTCTAATCCACCAGTGCCACCCCCTCTAAGTCCTATGCGTTTTACTTCATCTATGTCATGTGGATCCAGGTTAATATGTAACTGAGTGGTAAGATTTGAGATGATATTGGAAAGATTTTCATTTTTGTTCTCAGTTACACCTGTAATTTCTATATCCTTGAGAAATCGCGATTGTTCTCTGGAAGCCAGTTCCTGTCGAAGCTCTGCTACTTCACTGCGGAGAAAGACTACTTCACCTTTTAGCTTTTCATGATCCCTCAGTTGGGATCTGATATTCTCAATTTCAGTTTGGAAACAACTTATTTGGTCCGATGTATGTGTAAGAGATTTTGTGAAGCTTTTCATTTCGTTTTTCATCTCTTCGAATGCATCTTGGAGTACCTTTAGAGTTGATGCAAGAGCTGCAGCAACATTTGGTGGCAATCCAGAAGGTTGGAGTTCATGGGATGGTTTTGAGATAGGCAGCTTTGGTGGCAGAGAGAAATCTTTGGAAGGGCTTACGTTGATTGAATATGGACTAGCAGGAGTATTGTCATTAGTCCTTTGCTTGGTTTTTATTCTGCATTTAGGACAGAGGAAAAGAGGCTGGCTACGTAGTTTTCGTGAGTCATCCTTTCCTAGGCATGTTAGATGGAAGAGCAGGGAGCAGTTTGAACATTTAATGGTCTGGGGTTCTTTAGAATTCGCAGTAGTCTTCTCAAGACTGGAGTTGCATACCCCGCAGTTCATTTTAACACCGGTACAGTGTTATTATTTTATTATATAATAATATAATTATTTATTTGTTCTAATTAAATCTGTTAGAAGTGAGTAGCTAGCTCCACCTAGAGGGCAGTCTTGAAACTATCATAAATCTTCAGATCGTTGATCCGGTTTGAATGTTTCAGCAGTTCACCCAGTTTAATGTAGATGGCGGTCGTGATTTAATTGCTTGAATAATTAAAATTATATTGTAGGACTCCAATCTAGTGTTATTCTAAAATTCTTTTATTGAGTTGGTTATATAGAGCGGTATCATTGATTATTTTTATGTATTATGATTTTATGTGTTTCTGGGAGTGCTTTATGTTGGCAGTGATGGTTATTGTGAATGTTATTGTATGGTATGAAGTACTCACAATTTTTGGCTTCAGCCTCAAAGATTGTACCTGGAGGACTTCGTTCTTCGTAATTGCCCGAACATAGATCACTTTGCACTCCCAACACAACCACTATGTAAAATAATCACTTCACTCATATAATTGTAAGTCGCTTCGTTGACCGTTATTTTCCAATTTCGATTTATTTGCTGTTTTAATGCGGCGATCGCGTAGATAACGATTGGTCGCAGAATTCCGCGTTCGATCTCGAAGTAATTGCAATAAGCTAGCTTAAATTTTAGATTTAACTTAATTAATTTGTATTTTTATTGGAGAGGTGCGTGTACGTAATTCAAAGATAGGAAGAAGAAAAAGTTCCATGCAGTTGGAGACCCATTACCAATAACATTTTTTACACATCTTTCCCATCTCAATGTCCAAAAGTGAGCTGAGCTACTTTCGAATTCTGAAACTCAGGCTTTTAGATATTTATAACCATGAATATACGAGTATGTATGTATGCTATGTTTGTAGGATGCCGAGTCAAATTAAAGATATTATTTACAGTAGAACAATTTATTTGAATATTAAGTTGGAAACGTATAGTAATAATATAGTAATGTTCAATAAACAATAATGTTAAAAGAAGATGAAATCGTACTGATGCTAATTAAATGAAAAAGCTCAAAATTAGAGATAAAAATTTTTGCCAAAACAAGGCAGCAGTTTAGGTGACAAAAACATAACAACTTTTACACGAATTACACGTGCATAAATGAAGGAGAAGAAGTAAAGAAAATCACCTATGAAGCCTCTCGCTGAACACTCACGGGAGGAACTATATACTTACATTATTATTAATACTGGAAGATTAAATTCTGCCCCTTTTGGGTTTTAAAAATAGAAGCGATAGAATTATGTTGATTAAACTAATGCATGTTCAAAAACTTTGAGAACTTAAGTTAATTAGCAATGAAGCTGCTATTCCGCTACTAAAGTTTTAGATGAAATTAGAATAAGCTACTAAATTTTATCTCGGTCTCTTAATATCATTTAACTTTATAAAAGGTAAACTAAAATTATGAGAATGAATGCGTCTGTGAATTCTATTTCCTTTGACTGCGGCAAAAGATACCAGGTCTAATGTTATTTTGATTCTACATCAGTTATTATTCTAAATGAAACTGTCGCTTTTAAAAAAAAATCTGCTTTAATGTGTGATCGTGTTTGAGAAGTATCAAGTATATGTGTCTAGTTGCAGTTTTGCAATAACTTGTTTTTATTTAATGCATATGAACGATTGGACGTACGTCCATATGCGCTCAGTTGTCGTAGTCGGTGTTTTCGTGATTTAATTTCTGAGAATAGCTGCTTATTCGATGCCAGTAGACAATAGACTATACAAACAATTTTTGTGACGTCAGAAATTTGCATCCCGCCCATAACAACAGCATTATCCGTCCCTCACAGATAAACTAACAATTTTAATAAGAAACGCTAAGTTTTGTTCGCAGCCCAACAGTATGATTTAAAAGCTGAATACAGTTTTAAACTATTTTTTATATTGAGAGTATTCTAGTGATAAATAATAAATTGTTTTAACTGATTCTATTGTAAAACGTTATATGATGACCGATTTTTCGTGGGAGCTATCGTAAACATTTAGTTTATAGATGGGTAATGCATAAAAGTTAAAAGGGTTGGTAGTTTTTCGCTTTCTTGCGTGACCGTTTCCTTCATATAGGGGCACTATCACCGCTTTGCAACTCTTTATATTTGCTATCCCTAATTACATACTTTTCATTTCTTCTACATTTTCTTTTATACATTTATTTGCTGCTACACACGTAAAAAAAGACACATAGCACAAAAATGGGTCCGTATTGGCTCACATAAAATTCTAAATCATATTCGTTGTCTTTCTAAAAAAAGTCAAAAAAAGTCAAAAAGTTTATTTTTCAAAATTAAGTTAAAAATTAACATTTTTTGAACGTCAAATTTTTTTAAATTTATCATTAGTCCGTTGCTTCGGAAGGTGTTCGTAAAGAGAAGAAGCAACAAAGAAACTCTTTACATTCACATTTTTTCATTTTTTCAAAACATGGTTTGTACAATTTCAGTTTATTAACATGTTTTTACTTTATAAAAGATTTTCTATGCGACAAAACCAAACGCTAGTTTGACATATTTAAAATAAATTGTCCATCACAAAAACCAATCACATAACGTGAGAAGAAAAATCCTCACCAGACAATTATTCCTAGGAATAACGAGGGAAGATTTATAGCTTTACGGACACGGTCATGTGCGCGTTGGGTCCTTGTCGTTTAAAAAATCTTGAACACTGTAGTAAGACTTCTTTAAAAGCATGGCTTTTATTGCCTTTTTAAAAGATGCCACAGGCAATTCCAATATGTCAGAAGGAAGTTTGTTGAACATTTTCAGGGATAGTCCCATAAAGGAGTTACTTACTTTATTAAGTCTCCACTTCGGTACGTGAAGTTTGTCCTTATTTCGAGTGTTAACAGTATGCCTATCACTAACTTTACTAAATTGGCCTATATTCTTTTTGGCATACATTAAATTCTCAAATATGTATTGGCAAGGGACAGTTAAAATGCCAATTTCTTTAAATTTTTCGCGCAACGAATACCTCGACCTCAACATGTAAATAGATCGGATAGCTCGCTTTTGTAAGACGAAAACTTTATGAACATCAGCCGCTTTACCCCATAATAAAATACCGTACGACATAATACTATGAAAATAACTGAAATACACAATGCGAGCTGTTTCTACGTCTGCTATTTCTCTAATCTTACGCACGGCATACGCTGCTGAGCTCAGCCTTTTAGAAAGTGTTAGTATATGGGGTCCCCATTGCAACTTAGAATCGATTATTATCCCTAGGAATTTTGTTTCTTTCACTAATTCTACTTGTTCACTATCAATAACAATATTGTTATCAACTTGCCTAACATTCGGTAAAGTAAATTTAATACATTTAGTTTTTTTGGCATTTAGAACCAGGTTATTTACAGTAAACCAATGCAATACCAGTGAGATAGCTTTATTTACGTCGTCAAGAGATGTAGAGGATCTCGCTACATTAAATATTAAAGATGTGTCATCTGCAAACATAACTATCTCAGAATACTTTTGTACCATAAATGGTAAATCATTAATGTAAATCAGAAACAGTAATGGGCCAAGTATAGAACCTTGAGGAACGCCCATCTCTATTTCCGATCCTTCCGACGTGGTTCCATTAATATCAACCTTTAAAGTTCTTTTATGAAGATATGATGCCATTAATTTCAGTGCTTGCTCGTCAAAACCGTAATATTTAAGTTTAATCAACGCTATTTCTTTTTTTACACAATCAAAAGCTTTTGTGAGGTCACAAAATATACCTAATGCATCCCGGGAGTTTTCCCATGAATTAAAAATATGTTTCATTAGTGACACTCCTGCATCTACAGTAGACCTACCTTTGGTGAAACCATATTGCTCGTCATGGAATATATTATGATTGTTGAAATATGAAAGCATTTGGTTGGACATGATTTTCTCAAAAACTTTACTGAGAACTGGCAAAATAGAAATAGGCCTATAATTGGTAAAGTCCTGACTATCTCCTGATTTATGTAGTGGGATGAGCCTACTTAACTTCATACAGTCTGGAAATTCTCCTATATCTATACATTTATTAAAAAGTATCGTTAAATGAGGAGCGATTATATTTATTATTCTGTTTATGACGAAAACTGACATTCCGGTTATGTCTTCGGTTTTTTTAAGACTAATAGTTTTAAAATTTTTAATTATATCATTACTGTCAACATACATGAAAGAAAACTGTGCTGTTGTTTTGGTAACATTTCGTTCCAACAACTCAAGAGCTTTTTGGGGACATGAATTTAATTTCTCTGTTGTCTGAGTAGGGGTATTAATAAAATGATTTTCAAAAATGTCAGCAATTTGTGATCTTGACTGTATCAGTTCATTATCTAATAATAAATTGAGATCATGTGGGGACTTTAGTTTTCCAGTTTCACTGTTAATTATTTTCCAGACAGTCTTACTCTTGTTAGAAGAATTCATAATTTTATGTTTTATGCATCTAGATTTAGCTTCACCACAAACTTTTTTGAAAATTTTTGAATAATTTCTGACATAAATAATAAAATCTTGGTTGAAGTTAAAGGACTTTTCTCTATAAATGTTATATAGGTGATCTCTACTTATTCTAATTCCAGCGGTGGCCCATTCAGCAAAAGAGCATTTTGTATTACACAGTATTACCTTAGTTTTAAAGATTTTGTTGAATTCAGTTTTTAGCTCATTGATGAATGAAAGACAATTCTCTAATGATTCACTGCTTCTCATTGGGGGGCTGATGCTAGACCTAATATTATTTTCAAATAAGCTAAGTTTTTTTTCAGTTATCTGTCTACATACTATTGACTTTTTCTTTTCGATGGTAAATTCTAAATTTATAAATTGACCCTTGTGGTCTGAGGTAATGCAATCAAAAAGGAAGTGACCGGAGTAATCACAATTGCAATAAATATTATCTAAACATGTTGCAGAGGTCGAGGTAATTCGGGTTGGCTCATTAAATACATTTAGAAGATTAAATGATTGAAAAAATGTCAATATTCTCTCCTTTACTAGACCCTCACCCAACAAGTCAACATTGAAATCCCCACAAACTACAACCTCTCTGGAGCTGCGGGAAGCCATCCCCAAAGCATCTTCCATCGCTGCTTCAAAGATGTCATAGTTACCTTTGGGTGGGCGATATACACACAAAATTATATACTTGCTCAATTCAATGCATGAGATTTCTACATGTTGTTCAACAGAGAGTCTACAGATGTCTTTTCTTTCTTTAAATTTAATGTCTACATATAATAGTATCATACTACCCCCACACATTATGGACTCTCTGTTAAAACAACTGCCCACTGTGTAATTCTTTAAACTAAAATTCATTTGTTCTGCTTTTAACCAGTGTTCTGTTAAACAAAGTATTTTGGCATTGTACTTATTAATGAATAACTCTAATTCTAATAGTTTGCAGGAAAGGCTCTGTATGTTCTGATGAACTAGTAAAATGTATGCCTTTTCCTTTGTCTTACTACCTAGTTTAAAGCTAAATTTGCAGATACATTAGTACATGTACTAATAACTGCATCCAAGTCAGATGAAATTGTTATGTTATTCAAATTAATAACATTGTTGTATACAATATTACTAGCTAGTAACATAGCTAGACGTTTTTTACAATGTTCAGGTACTTTCAAGGTACTTTTAGTCAATAATGGTTTCTTAATATAATTATTTATATTAAAATTAACAATTTTTTGCCTATATCCCAAGGTCAAATTATATAGTAACATATTTAGTTTATAAATCCTAGTATTAACCTTATAGCTAAGATGCTTGGAATATAGGAAGTCACTTATAATTATTTTTCTAACATTTAAATTGACCAATTTGTCAAATGATTTCTTTAAGTCACTTGGATTCACCTTATTACTCGAACCAATTAAAATAACTAAAGTAGTATTGGAGTCATATTGTTCTTTTAAAATGGTATTTATTATTTGAGAGTAACTTGCTCCGGGCATACAAGTATTTAAAATACATTGGTCTAATTCTTTGTTTAAATGATGGCCAATGTTAA
This sequence comes from Bedellia somnulentella, assembly GCA_963576735.1. Classification (NCBI taxonomy): domain Eukaryota; kingdom Metazoa; phylum Arthropoda; class Insecta; order Lepidoptera; family Bedelliidae; genus Bedellia; species Bedellia somnulentella. Next base: position 20,740,984 of record OY755171.1, on the reverse strand, counting down.
CACCAAGAGAATCGGAGAAGACTAAAGTCCTCTGAGTCGATACATCTCTATTGTAAGCAAAAGTGGGCTGAACCATATTATTTCTATTTTCAGGAGATACATCATTTATGACAGTACTTACACTTTCACACTTAGTGCAAAAACTAGATAGTGTTTCTACTGTTTACGTTTACTGTTACTAACGATTTGTGTTCATAATAATCACTCTTCATCATTTTATTTGTCATATTTTATTTATTCATACATTTTTAATACTACCAACATAACAGGTGAGGTCATCATGACAGTTAGTGATCATATTTTTTTTATTAATAATGTCACTACCAAGATTTTTTTTAAACTACATTGTTTTTCTTAATAACATTTAATGATCATATTGTTCTAATCAATAATTTTGTTACTAGGATAGTACTGTCTGTTATGTTGAAAATGTTGAATAATAATAATATTATTTAAAAAAAATCATGTTCCACATATTCGAAATACAGATGATTCATTTGAGGTGCTCGCTCCGCCCCGCGCTTCGCTAAGAAAAACTAAAGGGGAAGAGGTTTGAAAGCAAAGAAGATGCGCTGGTTGCCTATAATTTCGAGATTTGTGAGGTATGTAAAGAAGAGTGGTCACAAGTATTTTCCAATTGGTTCAGACGTATGGAAAAGTGTATACGTTTCCATGGTGAATACTTTGAAAAGATCGATACTTGTAATATAGAATAAATTTATAATATTTGAGTATCTAGTTTCTTTTGGCATGCCCCTCGTATTCAGAAAATCTCCAACTAAATCTATCCCAAAGAGAGTAGAAAAAAAAAATTTGGCACTTGGAGATCGTATTGTAAACATATTAAGAACATGTATGTCATCTTTTAGTAAATTGTAGAGAGGGTGCAGCAAGACGTGGGTACTCTGAACACTACCAGGTGACAATGTCACGTGATGTTAAGAAGAATAAGCACCTCCAACTAACCCTTTCGAGGATATTCGGCGTGAATGTTTGAGTTGAATCTAGATAACTGTGAAAAATTTAAGAGCGAATAATGCTTATGATTATTTATTTTCTGTCATTGTCTTATATTGCGTTATATGTATATATACCTATACCTATACCTTAGTTATTAGACATGTTTATGTCAACCTGAAAATAAAGTTAAATCTATAATCCTCATGAGTATAATATTGATTTTTTTAGTTGATATTTTACTAAAACAATGTAACCTAGTATTGTAATGGCAGTGCTTTTCATTAAAATCGATTTTTAATTCATTAGGTATCCATGGCAAATAAGGGAAATATTATGAATTATCCAACATGGGACCAAGGATAGAAATAGGTTTATTGAAATAGAATGATTATTATTTCGGGACGCAATTATATACAAACTCATTTTGCACTTAGTAGTGAATACTTTTCTGTGTAGTGTTGATTTTAAGTAGTACTCCCGCATTTCTTCTCGTGTAAGTTCGTAAAAGGCGAATGTTTGTGTGATGCAAACACACAAACTCTCCCCCACTCAACTTTCAAAAATAACTCAGTAATTTCATATTCTGAAGCTCTGGCTAACCCTTCGAGGGATTTATAGCCGTAAGTATATGTTTGTTGCGTGATATTTTAGGACCCTCATGTTTTATAATAATATCTATATTGTACGTAATAAATAATAAAACGTGTAAAATACAACTATTGAAACATTTATTTTACCTTCCTTCCACATACAACTTTTTTTTCTAATTCTATTTAGAATTTCTAATTTCTTAGCTCTGGTTACCCCTTCTAGAGATTTATAGCCGTGAGTATATGTATGTAGGCTTATCTATGGGGGTTTCTCAAGATAATACAGATAATTCCCTGACCGTTAACAACCATGGTTAATTAATTTCTCAATTACAATTAATCTTCAGTGAAGAAGTTAATTTAATAATAGTTAATTCGAAAGTTCCAGTTTCGTGTGAATTAAATTCCGTTTTAAGTAATCCTTAACCTCAATTAATTATATACTTGGAATCGAGAGTTTGGAATATGAAACTTTATTTCTGTTACTTTGTGATTTCATAGTTAGTTTAGGAGATAGGTGGTTGTTTTTCAAGAATATGTATGTATTAGTAGCATCAGCAGTGTCCTACGTATAAATGATGGGAACCTACACGAAGAACTTTGCCTTTTTGTTGCCATCCATGCTATTTTTGTGTTTAATTAGTATTGTTTTTAGCTGTTGTTTTGTATCTGATGGCAAATAAATATATTTTATCTTTATATTCTTACTGGTTTGTTATACCAGCCAAGCTGCACTAAACTAAAATTATGGTACATCACAAGAGGTAATACTATATCAAATGGATCGTAGATGCTTAGTTGAGAGACAATAATGACTGAACTTGTGAATTGGTCCAATATCAGTGTATAATTTCGGTCGATTCTGCTAATCCGCACGAAGTCAGCTCGGTGGACAATGGTCAAATCACTCTACTAATATGTCGCCTTATAATAATAATTATTATAAAAAAATACCCTATTTTAGAAGCAAGCAACTATCATTTCAGTCATGGGGGAGGTTAAAATAACTTTTGTGACGGTTTTCGTGTATTAACTATCTCTAATCCAGTATTTACTGTCTCCTAACGAATAAAAATCCATTTGGATTCCTTGCAGAATATTATTTTCTCAAGTTATACTTCCTCTGATTTTCTTTATCATGCACCCGGGTATTCGAAATGTTCAAATACTTCCGTATTTTAATAATATTTATTAAAGATAAATCAAAATCCGGTCAAATCCAAGAAGTCTGTATTGCAAGCACGTTCCGGCTCCTTCGCATATTTGAATATGCTCAATCTGAGTGAATTGGCATCTTATTTATATTTGTAGGCGACTATAACGTGACAGTTTCTAAGACATGATCGGTGTATATAAATACTGTTTTGCTTTGTTGTTAGCAGTTTTTTTTATATATTTACATGATCACTATTTTTAGGCAAGATCGGTTTCAATATATTTTTGGAAAATTATAAATTTAGAAAATAACTACCACACAAAACATTTTATAAGTGCAAATCACCAATTAATCGCAAAACATTAGTTACGCATTCACTTGTGCACGTGTATTTCGTGTAAACGTTGTTATGTCCTTGTCGCCTAAACTGAAACCTTTTTGGTTGGCCAAAATTTTAACCAGCGCACTTTAAATCAGTCTATGTCAAATGACAAAAAAAAAATTAAAAAATCGACGGAGCAAAAAGAGTTGCTTAAAGATATTGAAAATTGAATATTGGATTAGCAATTTTAATCATTCAAGCTCAAAACTTGATAGCTTTTCTGTTAAATCAGCAGAAGTATAACTTGAGAATATAATTGTACTAGCAATTCAGGTGGATTTTCAGATGGTTATCATTTAAAGCAAAAAAGTATAATTGTAAAATAAGAAAATTTGTTTTCTCTTATTTACTCACAGAAAATTGATATTTTTATGCTTGTATAAATAACAAAACATAACATAAACGTTCACGCCGAATATCCCCGAAGGGGTTGGCAGAGGTACAAATACTTCTGAACATCACGTGACTTTGTCACCCGGTGTTCAGAATACCCACGTTTTGCATAAATTGTATAAATACTTCAGCAATTTTTCTAGCTTGTTATTACACTTCGATGTTTCAAAAAAGTAAACTAATTAACGTAGAGTGGTTTAGTAAATACGTAAGTAGTAAGGCGGAGTTTCCACAACGAGATTTCGAGCAAATGGAATTGTTTGCGAATAGCAATAGAATTATTTATCGGTGAGAACTAAAGACAACTCTTTGGGTGTTGAACTGTTTGCGAATTGAACACAGATTCCAAAAGATATAGACATAAATCTCAGTGTAAATCTATGACTCATGAAAAAAAATACTCTTAAATATTGTATATTATATATTATATGCTATGCTACAAATTTCCATAAAGCATATTAACTTCCTTAATAAAAATGTAAAGGTGCACAATTTGCTTAAATATTTTATTCTTTGAACGTCCAAAGAAATTGCAGTTGTACTTATATTTATGTATGTTATTTTGCAATATCTGAGAAGGTATTTTCCAGTCTACCTTCACTCTACTACTGAGGTATCGACGGTGAACAACCTTCACACTCGTATATAAACTAAGCATATATATCATTGTACTTCACAAGCCCATCCATAAAACTTTAATATTCATCCTTCCTTAAGGGTGATAGGATATGTTAATATTAACAAAATGACGCATTCATTATTTACTATCCAATTTTCCAAGGGTCTCAATTGGCAACTCTGGGGTCTAGTATTAATATGATTCACATAGTGACCCGAGAAGTTTTCCAATTTTGCTGTGAATAAAATATGGAACAAGTTAACGAATGTAATACAGTTTTCACGCCCTTCTCGAAATTACTGGGCACGCCCGAGCAGCTAATATAGTTAATAACAAGTTAGTGTTGGTGGAAGGTTAGTAGACACTAAGTTTTATGACTACACCTTCTATTTAACCAAAATCCTGCGATTTCTCAAAATATAAAAGTAAAGTTTTATATCCAAAGAAGATTATAAACGCCATTTTTTTTAAATATTTAACATAACATAAACGTTCACGCCGAATATCCCCGAAGGGGTTGGCAGAGGTACTAATACTTATGAACATCACGTGACTTTGTCACCTGGTGTTCAGAGTACCCATGTTTTGCATGGACAGTGTACTCACGTGATAGGGGCAGGCGTTTTAAATATTTAAATATTAATATTACGCATTTGCATAATATTTTGAAATATTTCACGAGGTACAATTTTATTAAAGTTAATTTTACCTCGTTCACCTTCGTTCATTTTCTTTTCACTTGAGTAATAGTCATGTATTTTTATTAGCCTAGAAATAAAGGAATACCCATTCTTTTTTAACTATTTACATTTACGCTATACGGTTTCATGTTGTTAAGATCCCATTTAACGTGGTCTAGTTATGTTTTAGTTATAATAATTATATGTATTAATTACATTATTGAAATTTACATCAATCCTTGATATTAATGTAGTGTAGCAAAGCACTTATATGCATACATGCATTCTTTATCGGAAAAAACTTTGTATTATTGTTAGCACTTAGCTCAAAAACGAGCGTAGTATTATAATTAAAATAAGTACTATCAATAGCATTATGTTCAAATTTCACTTATATAAAAAATAACAATAATAAAAAAGAACTATTCCATATAAAAACATATTTTCCAATCGCTGTCGCTTGGTGGTAAGGTACCAAGGAGGCTGGTGGCATTGCCCCTTTGTATAGCCAAAATAATACGTTGGGCAAAAGACGCACCAGACCGTGGATCACCACACGTCGCCACCAAGCGCACCGAAATTTCTTTGATAAATTTACGCTCACTTGGGTCCCACCAAGGGTCTCAACAGTGAAAGCAGTGAAAATATGGTCTTCACCTGGATTACTGTATTTTCGCTTCTAAATTAAATAAACTACAGAATTATAATGCGTATTTTTTATAACAAAAGCAATATTCCGAGAGTTACGAAATTTTATAATAAAGATGTCTCTTTGATTGCGTAATTAAGACCGGACTTTGAAATAATAAAAGTTATAAAGTTGGTAAAATATCAAAGTTTTAATTAACCTTGAGTCATTACACAAATTCATTTTGTTAGGATCGTTTTGTAATTTTATAAGCTGGCTGGCTGGTAACGGTGAGGGAAAACATCGTGAGGAAACCCACATGGCAGAGTTGTACTTGGTCATGTGACAGTGTATTCGTACAAAACAGCGATAGGTCTGCCCGTGCCCCTATCACGTGAGTACACTTCCATGCAAATCGTGGGTACTCTGAACGCCAGGTGACAATGTCTTGTGATGTTCAGAAAAATTAGTACCTCTGCCAACCTCGGGGATATTCGGCGTGAACGTTTATGTTATGTTGCTTATATCCATACTATGAGCAGCCGTAATAGCTCAGAAGGTAGAACACCGCTTATTGTGTAGACCACGAGGGGTCAAATCCCGGGTCGGGCCTACGCCAATTTGTCTTTTCTAACGTCATATATGTAGTATAACAGGAAACACACATGGGAAGGATATTGAATAAGTTGTTTTTTAACCATGCGACAATATATTCGTACAAAATGCCGTTTTGCTCCGCTGGGCCTGCCCCCCATCACGTGAGTACACTGTCCCAGCAAAATGTGACTACTCTGGAAATCAAGTGTCAATATCACGTGATGTCCAGAAGTACCTCTGCTGTGTGAACGTTTGATTACGTTTGAGTTGAAGTTGGGCGGTGAAAATAAACCGTTTGCGTGCACTTTTTAAAAGAGGCGTTTTCACTATTTCGTGGATTTGACCCTCAGATATAAATTGGCATACTTAACTCAATTTCGGCAAAAGTGTAGGTTGATTCTTTTCAGCTGAACTACGTCGAACTATTAATCAGAAAAAGTTAAATTAATGTTTAAAAAAAATTCTGAAATGATCCCATAACTGGCAGCAACCTCAGCAAATATTTTATTAGTTTTATCAAGACAAATCATTTTTATTTATCCCCGATTATTCGTCGTTTCGACATTACATGAATTATTAAATAAAATAATATATACTTCTGCGTAATTGACTTAAAATAATATATTAAAGTTTATTCTTCACATTAAAATATACATAAAAGTAAATGAAAGTGTATATATATTTCTACGCAGAAAAAATATTATTTCTCATGAACAAGCATTTAATAATCTTGTAATTAAAAAAAATGCAATAGAACTTTTTAAATTCGCAACAAATTATAGTTGTATGAGGAGGATTACGTTGGAATTTATCACAAAATTCAGGCGCGTCCGGTTCCGGTGCAGACCCACCTTACCCGCGTCCATACCTTCTAAGGTACGGTGGGTCCTAAACCTTACCCTAGCTAGTGCTGGGATTTCATAAGTGTTTTAATGATAAGATATAGAGATATGTTTGTACTTGTAATAATTTCGTGAGTGTAAAATCATCAAGAAGTAAAAAAACACTTAGAAGTTTTCAAGGAATCTTGTCGTTTCTTAAATAAAATACTAAGGCACCAGAAACTCTACTAGACCCTTCACGCGTCCCATAGTGCCGAGAGAATACGAAAAACCTTCCTACTACCTTCTGCAGCTACTAGGGTACTATGGATACAAATAGGGTTGCACATACACCATAAAATTTTACATACTGGAGGTAAAGTTAGTTGTCGAATATATATAACTATATAGATATAAATATATTTTCATGTTTATTTTATTTTATATATATATTTATTCATGTACTGGAAGTTTCAGTGCGGGTAGGCCTCCTGCAGGGTAGACCGATGACTTGGTGAAGGTAGTGGGAACCGGATGGGTGGGGTCCAGAAATGGTATTTGAGGAGATTTTAATGGGAGAGCTATGTCCAGCAGCTGACGTCTATTAGTGGAATGAGGAAAAATCATTCAACGATGTAGGAATCCTGTGGAGCTCTCTCCGCCGAACCAATTTAACGGGGGATCTTTACTTTTCAGAAGCGTTATCGTAGAAAAAAAAGCTTTGTTTCGTTACATTGTAGGTGTAGTACCAGAATAGTGTCACCATTTCATTTCCTCCAAGATAGGAATATAGAGTGTACAGAAAAAACTATACTTTTTTGTGCTTTGATTTATCAATTAAGGATTTGAATTTACTAGTGTGAGGTGTATAGAGTTTTGCATACCGAATTGGCGGCTTTACCTCCAATACAATTGTTTAGATTTTAAATGCCCTCCATAATTTGGTGTTTATTTGTTACTGGGTTGTAACAAATACTTACTTTGTTACTTACTTTTATCGCACTTGTTATTAAGTTTAGGCCCTCCGTGCGAAAAGAACCAAACACATCGTTGGTACTAGGGAGCTATAAATACTAAAGTGCTTATTTTTCATGCTTACATATGTACATACTGGAGGTAAAGTAACCGATTGCTCTACAATTTTATTTTTTTGGATTTATGTCCAATCGTTTTACTCATCGTATTTTTTTAAATAAAGTGTGTAAGTGTGCCTTAGTGCCGGCTTAGAATGTCGCTACCCCTTTCTACCCACGGGTGTCGTAAGAGGCGACTAAGGGGCTTTTTATTGGATTTTTGGGCGATGCGGTTGGAGACCCATCACCAAAACCCTTTATTTTACCATCTTTTCCCCACTCAACTTCGACTACCCCTTCAAGGGATTTATAGCCGTGAGTATATGTATGTTTGTATGTTAAATTTTTAGTTCATATCTGTATTTACTGTCCAGTTCAAGTGAATTATTATTAAATTATTCGACTTATACAATTAGTTACTTTACCTCCTGTTTGAATATGTGAAATAAATATAAACAACTTACTTACCATCCCATAGCACCCTAGTTACCATGGCAAGAAAACAACTAAACACACACCCTTCATAGAAAGAGAAACAAACATTTTGTTTGTCGATTCCATAAATTTAATCAGAAAGAAATTAATAAGTATAAAAACAATCTTCATCCTTTTCTTACGAACACTGATTGTTCAATACAGATCAATAGTGGAAAAGAGAAAACCAAAATTGTTTAGAACTATGGGGTGGTCTTGTTACAGGTTTGTTTTAAAACGCTTTCTTTGATGACGTCATGATCGATTAGTGAATCGCCCCGGCTTGCACGGGTGGAAGTGAATTTGATTTAATATGATGGAAAAATAATTAAAACAATTTTTATTTTCGGATATTTAAGCGCGTGTTATGACACGGTTTTTTAAAGCCCAACAAATACTTAGATAGATAGATAACTTGTTTATTTATGTTATCATAACACCATACAATATAAAAAACAATACATAAAGTGAAAAACAATATCTTTACCTAAAAAAAAGTGCTATGGTAACACAAACTAGGGCCTAACTTAGCGCTTGATATTGCCAAGTGACAAAACACTGGTTTTCAGTTAAGGCCTACACTACACTACACATTATTAAATAATATATAATCAAAAAATCTGTGTCTGCCAGAGTTGAAGTAAAATAAAATAATTAAAAAAAAACAGTAAACTAAATAAATCGCAACAAAAAAATATAAAATTATCTTTTAAAATTATACATATTTATCTTTGAACATATTCGCTTATAATCTTAGAACATTAAATAACTAAAAGAACAAGAAAACAATAATCAGTCTTTACAAATGCTATAAAGTATACTGTTTGGCAAGATATCTCCAGTCGCATCGCCCAATAAAATCTTTAAGGCCCAAATTCCTTTAGTGTTCTCGTACAACACCCATGAGAAAAAGTTCTAGTAATATCTTACCCCTCATATATTTTGATTGTCACCATCACACACTGTCACATGACTAAGTACAACTCAGCCATGTTGGTAGTTCAAAATATATTCTCCCAATTTAAATTATAGCGTCCCCCGTTTAAAAAAATAATGTGTACGTCTAAATAAATCTTTGCTTACCTCCACTTGCTACTACGAAATTCTTACAGGATCGGACTAGCACTTCCCTAATTTTATTTCATATAGATTTGAATTGCGATACGCCATAGCGATCTTTTCCACGAAGCTTGTAATGCTAAATCCAGCAATTATTACAAATATACAGTATCATTTTATTTATCTGTATATACAGTTCTATTACTCTATGGACCAAATTCTACGTTTTTGGATTGTTGACTAAATCAAGCAGGGCGAAGTCCGTAGAGTTTCTGATGTCCTGGTAATTTGTTGAAAAATAAAATTTAACTTCTTGAAAAATACAAGTCAAATTCTGCATTAGCAAAAGTTTTACAACTACACAAAAAATATTATCTAATTTGAATATTTCATGTCATCCTGTTATCCTAGTAAATATTTATGAGGCAAACTATTTTTGTGTACCAGGGCAGTATAGAACAGTGACATGTTTTTTGTATCTAATACAAATCAATGTGAAATCCCAGCACTAGCTAGGGTAAGGTTTAGGACCCACCGTACCCTAGAAGGTATGGACGCGGGTAAGGTGGGTCTGCACCGTTCGGTTCAAAGAAATATTTTCGTTTAATCCGAATGCCGGCAGTGTATGGTTGTAGATAACTTATTGTGAAGTAAACCACGCAGTAGCCTTAGCTAGTAAGTACGTATGTACGTAAGTGTGTTTTTTGTTTTCAAATAAGAACTGATACTAACATTCCTTTCCAGTGTAGATTACATTATTTATTCATGAGCGTTCAAAAGCAGCCATTGTCCCGGATTCAATGCAAATGTCCGACATCACAAAGCTTGTTTGTTTGGACGACGGCTTCTGGCTTCGACATCCAATGATCAGCTTTTCTCAGAAAAAATATCTTATAATAATAAACGATAGCGGTGTAGTGTCGGCGTACAAGCAAATGCTGCATTTACTTGCAATCAAAATGGTATTTAAAATTTGATATCTCTCGCCGCATTCCGCAAAATTATAATTCACAGACACTTCATTTTCATAATTTTAGTTTAAATAGCTTTTATAAAGTTAAATGATATTACCAGAGGTAAAGTTAAAATTTAGCAGCTAATTCTAATTCCATTAAAAACTTTATGAGCCGAAATGGCAGCATCAGCGCTAATTATGGTAATTCCTCAAAGGTTGTGGACATCCAGTCATTTAATTAACATAATGCTACTATCATTTTTAAAATTAAGTCCGTAAAAATAAAATTTATTTCGTAACATGACTAAAGTTTAATAAAAATTTTGATATTATATACAATTTACTCATAAGACTGGTCTGGTTTTGATAAGATATTAAAAAGTAAATACTTAACTGTTTAGTTAGAAATTACAGGCTACCAAATATTCAACGTCTTTGAGCAATTTCTTCCAGAGTCATTTGTGAAGATAACAAGATATTTTTTCGAATCGTTTGTAATGAAGTACGATGCTGTGGCGGAACCATTAACAAGCAATTTATTCTTTGAATACTCACAAACACGGCAAGGAGTTCAAGATTTTTAGATTCCTGTTTATTTGAAGCTGCCTTTTTTAATTTAGGCTGTATTTTTTTAAAATATATTACTTTAATTGATTTTATATCATCCTTAGTAGGAATTCTTTTTCTCATTTAACTTAAATTTGCTGGGGTATTATTAATTCTGAAGGTTATCTAATACTACCGCTACTAATGCAGGAGATGTGAGTTCAAATCAAGTTCAAATTAACCAAGGTTGAAAACAGTGAGAGAAAACATCATACGAAAACCCATATAACCCATAAAACGTGAGTACTCTGAGCACCAGTTGATGTAAACAAAATGTGATATTTAAAAGCCATCTTTTTGGGTATGTGTAAGTTACGTTAGGTCCAGAACACACGGTGAAACGATACTGCAACGAAGTCCTTGTGAAACTTTTAGTTTGAAATCAGTTTCAAACCTCTTCCCAGACACGCCGCAATCAAAATGTGTGATTCATCATAAAATTACTCTCATGTCATGCATACTTGATACGATATAAATACTAGTTTATCTGTATATCAATCGATATTTGGCTAGTCGAAGCTGACCACAGTTTTGGGATCAACAGTTTCTCAGCTTATTTTGTAGGAAAATAGGGCAGAGTACCACAGTATTTTGATGCAAATAAATGCTTCTTTCTGATTCCGAAACCAACAAAATGAACCAAATGAGCAGATTGAAAGATGAGGAATTAGCTCGCTAATGGCCATTGGGATTATATTGTTACTGAAATAATAATAAATAAGACGTTATTACACCCATCACTATTATAATGGATTTATCTGTCATGTCACTACAAAGTTTTATAAATTCATACACCCATAACACCAGTTGTTTAAACATCAAATGTATTATTTTTTTAAGTTGATTTTAGAATAGTGTCCTAAAATATTTTTTATTTTAATTTTATTAATCAGTATCTTTACTGTCATACATTGTGATATCAAAACCTTGTAAAGGTTAATTTGAATATATTAATGAGGAAACCCACATTACTAAGTTGTACTTAGATATATGACAGTGCATTCGTTCAAGAACGGCTAAAGGCCTGCCCCTCATCACGTGAGTACACTGTCTAAGCAAAATGTGGGTACTCTGAACACCAGATGACAATGTCACGTGACGTTCAGAGTACTAGCACCTCTGCCAATGTCAACCCCTTCGGGGATAATCGGCGTGAACGCTAGAGTCTTATAAGTCGTAAGTTCCTACTAAATTAAACTAGACCCATATATCGCTATATTTAACTTTTAATAAAACCTATAGCCGCAACTATAGATCTTCAAAAATTGTATATACTACTATGTAAACATACGTGGGAGAGGACCGAGGGATGCATATTTGGGTGATCTCCTACCTATATATAGAAAAGTTTAAAAGAATTCATACCACGATGTAAAAGTAACGCAACGCCATCTAGTGCCAAGGGAAGGTATTGGTTTTTTTTTGAGAGCCAGATAGAACCCAAAAAAATAGAAAGCGATACATAATTTCTCAAGCTTAATATACTATTTCTCACATACTTAGATACATTTGGGGTCAGGATAAGGAAAATTAATCAAAATAAAGAATGTCTCTTAAAAAGTCCTGATTAGTTTTCACCACGGTCTGCCGTGGCGCTAGTCGTAATGGAGTAGCAACGACGTGGGTGGTCGGCGCGACTAATCACCGAGCGTCAGAATAACTCAAATTACTGTTTACTTTTGTATGGCAGCTATATAAGTGTTTAGTATCAATGAAATCGCCGATAAAGAAGCTTATGAATTGTGAAATTTAAACCGTTTTAATTTAAACTAACAACTATGTAAACCTAAGTTAAAGATAAGATAAACAAAAAACAAAACATCAAGAGTCAAAGGTAAAAAATTAAAGGTAAAATTGCAAAAAGGTTTTAAATTATAATCGTGTTGTAATGAACTGATAGAATCTTAAATATCATGGGCGTAGAAGTAAAAGAACAGATAATCTGAATTACATTCTTTTTGCTCCGCGTAGTCGAGTAAAATCTAGATTGGTACCTTCCACGTACATTATTCATATATGACGTCATACACCCTAAGATGAATGGCGGCAGATTTTGTCAAAAAAATTCCATTTATTCTACTTCTTTATAAGGCTTACACAGTGAAATGTGGTTCAATTACTATAGGAGTTACACATAACTTTACGTCCTAAGACGTGTAAATTTTATGTAAACAAATTGTAATAAAAAATATTACCATTAAGGGAAATAAAACTTATCTTTCATACCTTTACTTATGGCAATAAATTGAAGGAGTAAAGGTACACTTTTACTAGTTGACTTGGGAAAAGAAAGAGGCCTTATTATAAAAGGCCTTTTTACTAAACTTGCCTCAACAAACGGAAGTAACTCATTTTTATATCGGCGTCGTATATTGTACATTTTATTAGGCTCATTTAGTAGAAGCACGTTTCCGATACAGCTATGATGGGACGTCTTTTGTTTTATCTTTATTTGTAAATACTGAATTAATATTTTTTTTAAATTCTTTTATGTAACGCTTTATTTACTGATAGTGGTAGACAATATATATTTTAACAAGACTCAGCACAAAATTAAATCAATGCAGCATGGGTTCGATGTCAATTACGGATGTCATCGTCCCTGAAGGTTTTCTCGAAAAAGCCCTGATGATTGGATAATTGCTTTTATTTTTTTTAAAAGAAGAAGACTTGTTTAAAATCTTAACGATATATATCGTGTCGCCCAATTCCTCTAAATTTGATCCTTACTGCCTAAATGGACAGGACCTTTTGAAAAATGTTATATAATAAATAGATGGTATAGAGGATTGTTTATAATCGCTTTAGTCGAACGTATCAAATACACGCTTATTAAAAAAAACTTTTTTATTATGTTCACCTAGGTATGTTTTTATGAGGCACAATATTTACACGACTAGCTATAGGATTGCAACGAACGTCGGTAAGGTAATAATTGTAATGTATGTGTGTGCAATAACATTGCCTTGGTAGGTTAGAACGTGCTCTTATCTTGCAAAGAGGCGTCGGATCAATCCCCGGGCCTGCACCACTGAGTCTTTTCTCAAGTCACATGTGTGGTTTTTTATCTTGGTCGTTAACGGTAAAAGAAAACATCGTGAGGGAACCCACAGGACTAATTTGTACTTAATTTAATCATGTATAAGTGTATTCATAGAAAATGCCGATAGGCCTGCCCTATTTTACGTGAGTACACGTACACGGTCCAAGCAAAACCTGGGTACTCTGAAAACCAGGTGACAATGTCAATTCAATTCAATTCAATTTATTTGCATGTCACAAGTTCATGAGATGTTACAAATAAAAATACAGTATAAGTACAGGTGACGCCCTGTAAGGGCACGGCAAACATCGTTTGGTGGTAGACTAGTTGTAGAGCAATCGAGGCATTCTATTTATTGTTCTGGTCATCAAAAAACTTCTTAATATTGTAGTAACATTTAATGATAAGATGTTTTTTTAAAGTCATAATAAATAAATTAAGTTTTTTTATATCTTTTATGTCATTTGGTATGTAATTATAGATTTTTATTAGCATGTGGTGGGGACTACACGATACTAATTTCATTGTGGTGAAAGGTCTTTGTAGTTGATTTAAATAACGGTCATTTCTTTTATTATTTTGCATTGAAGAGTAAAATTCATTATTTTTTCTAACAAATTTACAGCTTTCTAATATGTAAATTGAAGTTAGTGTTAATATATTATGTTTAATAAAAAATGGTCGGCATGATGTCATTTGGTCAATATTCGTTAGAATTCGTATACATTTTTTTTGTAACACAAAAATATCGCCTATGTCAGTACTATTACCCCATATTATTACGCCGTATGATAATCTAGAGTATGCGTATGCATAATAGGCTGCCAGTGCGACTTGGAAGTCTGTGACACGTATCAATTGATGAAGAGCGTAAAGAAAAGACGATAATTTATTTTTTAGTTTAATTATATACGGTCGCCAGGTTAAATTTGTGTCAAGATCTATTCCTAGTAATGTGGCTGTTTTAACTATATCGATTTTTGTATTCTTATATACTGCTGATATTTCTAGAGGCTTTTTTTGTGAAGGTTTAAATTGGATAATTTTAGACTTTTCTAAATTTAATTCCAGATTATGTTTTAATAGCCAATTTGATATATTGTTTAAAACATCATGCAATTTATATTCTAATTCATTTGGATTTGAGACTGAAAATAAGATTGAGACGTCGTCTTCAAAAATTACACAATCTTGGTTTATGGCTTTTGGTAGACTATTTATATATACAAGAAAGAGTAGGCAGCCAAGTACACTTCCCTGCGGTATAGAACCAGTTACGGGAACCCTATCGGACCGCACGCTTTCAATAACTCCACTATCCAAGTTTGTGTTCTCTATTTCTACACATTGGAAACGATTATGCAGATACGATTTGAACCAATCAAAAGCAATTCCCCTAACGCCTAGTCTGTTAAGTATGTCCAAAAGTATTTTGTGTAGAACTCTTTCATACGCCTTACTCATATCTAGTAGGAGTCCTATGGAATATTTTTTTGTGTCTATTATGTCGTAGATATATTTTATAAATTTGTAGATTGCCAAAGTAGTAGAGCGATTTTTCCTAAACCCGTATTGTTTATCACTTATTAAATTATATTTATCGAAAAAACTGATGAGCTGATTAAACATTGCTTTTTCAAAAATTTTTGCTGATGTTGGCAGGAGTGCTATAGGTCTGTAATTGTTTAAATCGGTCTTAGGTCCCTTTTTATGTACTGGTTTTACGATGGATGTTTTTAAAGCATCTGGGAAAATCCCCTCTTTGAATGATTGGTTAATTAATGTAGTATATGGATTAGTTAATATTTCAGCACATTGTTTTATTAGAATTGGCGGGAGTTCATCTATACCATATGATTTTTTATTCTTCATTGTTTTAATAATCTTATACACATCATTGAGTTCTACGCACCTCAAGAAAAAAATATTTAACACTCTATTTTCTAGAAAACCGTTTTCTTCTGTTAAAGCCTTAGAAGGGGAATTAATGATTGAAATAAAATACTCATTAAATTTATTAGCAAGGACTTTCGGATTTTTTATTATTTTGTGATCGGATTTTATCACTATATTAGTTCTCGCGTTCTTATTTTTATTTGTTTCCCTATTTATTATTTTCCACATACTTTGTGTTTTATAATCTGAATAACTATAAGTACACATTAATAACTATAAGTATACATTAAGTTTAGTAATAATTTACTTATCGGACCTAGGTAAATACCCATCACTTAAAACAATCTCTTGTCTAACAAACCGGACACTTTTTTCGTAGTCCGTTCTGTTCGACAGCGTAGTCGAACAGAACGGACTATTTTTATCCGTTCTGTCCTACCGGTATGACAAACGGTAGGACAGAACGGACGAGACGAATCAAACTTGCAGGTACCGAAAATTATCTCTCCAGGACCAAGCACATTGATTATTCGTAGAGCTGGTAAGGTGCCGACGTCCAGGGGTCCGGAAGGTTCCGTATCGTGTCCCTCAAGCCATAATCCTCAAATTTTAAAACTTCATGAAATTGATTTTGATCAATGCTAAAAAATAGTGCATAATTAGTGCTAAATAGTGCCATAGACCAGATAAATAGTGCTATTATGGTTAAAAAGTTATAGTTAAAGTTTATTGAGGATTATGGCTTGAGGTTCAAGCCATAATCCTCATCTCTGCAGCAAACAAACAGTGCGGCCTAGAGTCTAGGTTAAGGTTTCAAAAAATAGTGCATAAATAGTGCTCACGTTATGCCAATTCCCAGAAGGAACCTTTCATTGGTTCCGGAGTTATTAAGGTTTCTTGATGAGGATTATGGCTTGAGGTTTTGATAAGCTCAAATATCTCCGTAATGTCTGCAGCTATTCGGTTGAAAGTTATGTCAAAAAATAGTGCGGAAATAGTGCTTCCGGACTATAATTATTATTAATAATTAATATTATATTATAGTATTATAATTATTATTAAGCCCAAGTATCTAAATAAAAAGCATTAACTTTCACATACATTTCTGTCCAGGTACACTCCAGCAGAAAAGTGATTAGGATTTTTCTTGTAGATTTTTCAAAGTTTCGTTTTGGTATGCATATTATTTAATCAAATTAATTGCTATTATTTAAGTAAGGCTATTTTAATTGCTATTATTTAAGTAAGGCTGTTTGTTTTTCATAAGCGCGGGGAGTGTTGTTATCTTGTGACCTCACTTAGACTAACTAACCCATTAAACCATCCAATACCACTTTGTTACATAATAGTATATTTTGTCTTGCCCCGGTTATAATAAACTTCCACAAAATGTAAAATTGCTGCAGTTTACAAAATTTGAACTGAAAATGTTTGAATTACTTGTAAATAAATGTTATTATAGCTTAAGAGACTATTTAAAAGATAATTATAAGCTTGTCATTAGATAAAGTAAATAGTTCCTATTGTTTTAAGTTTTAAAAAAAAAACACTATCTTTTGTTTCATTTTATTTTTTGATATTTTATTTGACTGAGCTCTGTTTTAAATTAAATTTTATTTTATATTTGTATGCCTAAAAATGGCTTACCATAAGAGAAACTCTACCCATGTATGCTACCAGCAACTTGCATATAACTTTACTTATGGAATCAAATAAATATTATTCTATTCCACATATCGTGTCCTAGGCGTGCGAGTGGTGACTTCCAAATCTTCATTATAGAGTTGCTTAAAAAGTTAAGTATTTTCATAAATTCAGTACTTACCATGTTTAATAGAAGGTAATAGATTGACACAGAATGCTTCGACCAAGTTTTTCTGCAATCGGAAAACGTACTTTGTCTTTTAAGTATGTGGACAATTCATTTATCGTAAACACTTTAATTAGGTACTTTATATATTATTCTCACTTCGGTAATTTGCAATTACATCAACAGCAAAACATGTAACGGACACACACACACACGGACAGGATAGAAACAAAAAAACACATCGAGTGTTCCCTTCTCCGTCTCAGTCGCACTCAATACCTGCGTATGAGTAGAGGAAAGGATAGTATGATTCATCGTTGATCGTCAAAGATAGCAGGCAGAGCGAGTCGGCAGCGGCCAACATCGCGGCGTTCGGAAATCCAAGTAAGAGATACTACATAATCTAACAAGAAATTACCTACTTAAATAATCGTGAATTTATAAAAACATGAACATGCAATGTAACCTAAATACTTTATTTTGCTTTAAGAAAAATCCTAATCAGTTTTCTGCTGAAGTGTACCTGGACAGAAATGTATGTGAAAGTTAATGCTTTTTATTTAGATACTTGGGCTTAATAAATCGGATGGAAATAATTATAGTCCGGAAGCACTATTTCCGCACTATTTTTTGACATAACTTTCAACCGAATAGCTGCAGACATTACGGATATATTTGAGGTTATCAAAACCTCAAGCCATAATCCTCATCAAGAAACCTTAATAACTCCGGAACCAATGAAAGGTTCCTTCTGGGAATTGGCATAACGTGAGCACTATTTATGCACTATTTTTTGAAACCTTAACCTAGACTCTAGGCCGCACCGTTTGTTTGCTGCAGAGATGAGGATTATGGCTTGAACCTCAAGCCATAATATTCAATAAACTTTTGCTATAACTTTTTAACCATAATAGCACTATTTATCTAGTCTATGGCACTATTTATGCACTATTTTATAGCATTGATCAAAATAAATTTCATGAAGTTTTAAAATTTGAGGATTATGGCTTGAGGGACACTCCGTATCCAGGAGGGAATAAAACTCGCTTAGTGTTCTCTTCAAGTTCTGTATTAGTAATGATCATTTGGATAATTTGGGCCTTGCAAGTGCCCTCTGTACAACAATAGCGGAAGCTTCTAGAATACATAGCAAATCGACCGTTAAAACGGTTCTTTATTATTTCGAATGCTCTGGAAGAAACAGACAGTACTAATGTTCCTAACGGTTGTTTTACATTGATCGAGAATATTCTAAATTACGTAATTACAAGCGACATCTGTTGAGTAATAGTAAGATCTAACTTAACATATCAATATGCCTCTGATGGTTTTAATGTCCCTACTTTTACACCAGATGTCGCCACCTATAAAATACAGTCCTTTAATTATATTTTTTACCAACCCTTTGGGAAAGGCGCAGCACTATGTTATGATAGTGCGGCTTAACATGCTCCCCCCAAAAGGCACTGTATTGTTTGGTATGGTGAAGTAACATATATGACCCTGGCCTACCTAACTGTCAAGCCTATACTTACTAATCTAATTTTGAATTAAAACACAGGAATAATAAAGATTTATTGGTAAACATAAATTGATTAAAAACGGAACATAACTTATATCTAACTTATTCTAAATGTTTTCTTTCTTCGGCGTCGTGTCGAATGATCAGCTTGGAATGGATAAGTCTATAATGTTACATATTCGGGTAATTTTTGGCTTCTTAAACTTCAGTATCATTTAGTAATCTTCGGTAAAGCATTAATGCTAATTTCTGCTAATTGAGCTCAGTAATTTAAATCAAGTATGGTCTCGGTATAAGGAGCTCAAATTTTATTCTTCATGACCCCTTGAGTCTGCATCCAACTTCCCAAATTTACATTTGTGATGGTAGTGGTAACGGACATATATTGTTGAATGCCCGCTTTATAAGCCCGTTGGCTGGTTTAATGGTAGCCACTCGACCGACATCATCCGCCCCGAGGTGAGCTTGCTCAATCTTCCCCAGGCGGCACTGACACGGGGGTGTCCTGCTGTCCTTGATCAGCACGATGCTCCCAGGATATAAAGCTGGACCACCGCCGCCAGAAGCTCTGGTATATCTGTTGGAGTTGACGAAACAGTGTAAGCTTCGATTCTGGTACATCAGTCAGGTCATGGTCTGGGAGGGCTGTCAGTGATCGGCCCAATAAGAAATGAGCTGGTGTTAAGGTTGGGAAATTGTCAGAATTGGAATTGGGTATGGGACAAAGAGGTCGGGAATTTAGGATTCCCTCTATCTGAGTAAGTGCTGTTGAAAACTCCTCATATGTGAGCAACGCTATACATATCGTCATGATTTTGACTAATTAATCGTTTAACTATTGAAATTAATTTGTAATAATTATTTTATAAATAATAATATTATTAATAATAAGATTTCCTAGTAATTAATTCCTCATCTAAGTTATCACTTAAAGTTTCAATTTCACTTTGGAGGTGCTGACCCACTTTTTAAACAAAGTGAGTTTCAGTTTATAAGTAGAACGCTGTTTTTTAAAAATTTTAAGTTTGTGACCTTCAGGTTCCATTGTTGGACCTTCTTCGTCACATTCTTGGTACATTTCACCCGCGGGATTAGTGTTTAGGACACCCATCCCGAGCTAAGACACGTTATTCGTGGATAGATATTAGTGTATCTGATCGAAAAGCGTTTATGACGCCTTCCTCTTTTTAAGCTACTAAGACACATTATTCGTGGATAGATATTTAGTATATCTGATCGAAAGGCGTTTACGACGCCTTCCTCTTTTAAGCTAAGACACGTTATTCGTGGATAGATATTTAGTATATCTGATCGAAAGGCGTTTACGACGCCTTCCTCTTTTAAGCTAAGACACGTTATTCGTGGATAGATATTTAGTATATCTGATCGAAAGGCGTTTCATTTCAATGTTAACCATACTCCCCCTAGCTTAGTTACGAAACGTTCCATACTTTCGACAACCTTCAAGGTTTTTGACCCCTTGGGTCTCCTTACTTTATGTACAGTGAAACCAAAAATACTACTTCAAAGTTTGTGGTCGCTACATCTGGATTGGGATCAACCAGTTCCTCCTAAAATTCTGAATAAATGGTCATCATTCATAAACAATCTTCATAATTTAGTAAACTTCTCTGTTCCTAGAAATGTTCTGATTGACTTTCCTGTTTCTATAGAGCTGCATAGTTTCAGTGATGCTTCGAAGTTGGCGTATGGTGCTTGTGTCTACATTAAGAGTACATCGTCATCAGGCCTCCAGGTCTGCAATCTGCTCTGCGCCAAGTCGCGCGTTGCTCCACTAAGGCAATCTACCATACCTAGGTTAGAGCTGTGTGCGGCTTTGCTATCCGCCAGATTAGTTAAGACTGTATCATCCACGATGCGTAAGCCCATCGATAGGCTAGTATATTGGTCAGACTCTACGGTTGTCCTTGCATGGATTAAAGCGTGTCCCTCCAAATTAAAAACCTATGTGGCTAATAGGATTTCTTCTATTCAAGAGCTCACCAAGGATTCTTCCTGGCTCTATGTGCCCACTCATTTAAATCCAGCTGATCTTGCTTCCAGAGGAGTAGACCCCATAAACTTGTATTCCCATTCTTTATGGTGGCATGGCCCTTCTTACTTGCTACGCCCTGAGAGTGAATGGCCCACTCTCAATAAGGACGATATGGATACTGTAACGTTACTTCTCACTCCTGGGATGCTGTACCTACCCAAAAGCCAGAAGTAACTAAAAGAACATAACATAAACATAACATAAACGTTCACGCCGTTTATCCCCGAAGGGGTTGGCAGAGGTACCAATACTCCTGAACTCACATGGCAAGCGCCATCTAGTTTCCAGAGAAGGTACCCACGTTTTGCTTAGACAGAGTACTCACGTGATAGGGGGCAGGCCTATCGCCGTTTTGTACGAATACACTGTCACATGACTAAGTACAACTCAGCCATGTGGGTTTCCTCACGATGTTTTCCCTCACCGTTAGCAACCATGATAAATTAACCACACATATGACTTTAGAAAATACAAATTGGTGTAGGCCCGTCCCAGGATTGGAACTCACGCCCTTCTGTTTTTCGGGCGGGTGTTCTTACCCACTGGACTATCATGTCGCTAACTAACTAAAAGAAGAAAGAAAGAAAAAGGATAATGAATAATAGAAGATATATATGTCACAACATTTATTATAAATAAAAAGAAACAGTAAAACAATCCTAATAAAACCTATCAAAAACACTAAACCTATCAATATAATATAATATAAAAAAACTCAGCTTTAGCGTCAGCTCCTGTTGCGATGGGTGGCGAATTTAACACGGAACCAAGCGCCTCTGGGCGCCTGCGTCAGCAAGGGCAGCTCAAGAGTAAGGGGCTGCGACTCCGGGAAGCTTGCGTCAACCAGGGCAGCTCAAGAGTAAGGGGCTGCGACTCCGGGAAGCTTGCGTCAACCAGGGCAGCTCAAGAGTAAGGGGCTGCGACTCCGGGAAGCTTGCGTCAACCAGGGCAGCTCAAGAGTAAGGGGCTGCGATTCCAGACGTGTATAAATTGATGATATATAAAGTCAGTTCAGAATATTGTTTCTGACATTTTTTTCAGTTTCTTCCATAATAATGATGATGCCCCCATCGCCCCAGGAGCTGATTCAAGACTGACCTCTGCAAACAAGCATGACTCAACTTAAAAATTTTGAATTAACCTATTTCTTTTTTTAAAAGGATAAAACTATTCCTTAAAAGAGGTAACAAAGAAAGTAGTCCAAATAACAGTGAGAGTTAAGAATATATAATTGCAAATAAATTAAGAAAGACAATAAATTAGGATTCATTATCAATCCACTTACAATATTAAACAATATTCTTATTGTTATTTCATAAAAATATTTAATAAAATAAATTGTAAGGCTACGACCTAACACTAGCAACCTTCTTGCAGAAAACTAATGTAAATTAAAAAATATGAAATAATTATCTGACAATAAACAAGATTGTCAAAATGATTATTTTTGAGAAAATTCTTAAACTTTTATGTCTTCGATATGACATTTACCTCTAGAACTATTTTGGTCTTCTAAGAGGTATATCAAAGGGAAAAACTTCTCACATACATAACACAAAATACATTACATACATTCCCCTTTCCCCCGGAAAAAAAAAATTCTAAAGATTTTTTTTTTAAATTTAGGTTGAAATCCACACATTCATATAGAAAAACTTTCATACTTCATTCTTACAAAAGTGAGTACTGTTCACATTCAATGACAAATACTCTTCATAGGAGACAACCTATCAATGACGACAAGGCTTCTTTAATGAGTTGTCAGCCGCTCATACTAATAAATCCCTAAATTAAACTCTTCATAGGAGACAACCTATCAATGACGACAAGGCTTATTTAATGAGTTGTCAGCCGCTCATACTAATAAATCCCTAAGTCAAACTCTTCATAGGAGTCAACCTATCAATGACGACAAGGCTTATTTAATGAGTTGTCAGCCGCTCATACTAATAAATCCCTAAGTAACATACCTTATGTACAACAGTAAGCTACAAGGCCTAAGAAAAATAACACCTTTGAAGTAGTGTTCAAACCTTAATACAACAATGTCAAGTAACATTGAAATTAAAGAATAGTTACATAAAAAGGTAACACCTTAAGAGTGGTGTTAGAACCTTAAAGAACACATTCAAATATAACGAAAGATAATTAAATTAAAACATCTTGACACAACCAAAACTCAAGAATAAAATAAAGATAAAATCAGCCAAAGTGGAAATCTGCTAAGAAGGTCTGCTAGAGTAGTGTAGCCATCCTAATCCTAACCTCATAGAATAACAATAAGTATATATAAAAGAAAAAGACGTTAAAAACGGAAAGAAATGTGCCAAAACCGAAATTCAAAAGAATCTTACTTGTGCAAGTATAATTTAGAATTTGGAAAAAATAATTGTTGTGATATATATAATTTTACGTTGGGCGCCAATTTGTAACGTTACTTCTCACTCCTGGGATGCTGTAGCTACCCAAAAGCCAGAAGTAACTAAAAGAAGAAAGAAAGAAAAAGGATAATGAATAATAGAAGATATATATGTCACAACATTTATTATAAATAAAAAGAAACAGTAAAACAATCCTAATAAAACCTATCAAAAACACTAAACCTATCAATATAATATAATATAAAAAAAACTCAGCTTTAGCGTCAGCTCCTGTTGCGATGGGTGGCGAATTTAACACGGAACCAAGCGCCTCCGGGCGCCTGCGTCAGCAAGGGCAGCTCAAGAGTAAGGGGCTGCGACTCCGGGAAGCTTGCGTCAACCAGGGCAGCTCAAGAGTAAGGGGCTGCGACTCCGGGAAGCTTGCGTCAACCAGGGCAGCTCAAGAGTAAGGGGCTGCGACTCCGGGAAGCTTGCGTCAACCAGGGCAGCTCAAGAGTAAGGGGCTGCGATTCCAGACGTGTATAAATTGATGATATATAAAGTCAGTTCAGAATATTGTTTCTGACATTTTTTTCAGTTTCTTCCATAATAATGATGATGCCCCCATCGCCCCAGGAGCTGAATCAAGACTGACCTCTGCAAACAAGCATGACTCAACTTAAAAATTTTGAATTAACCTATTTCTTTTTTTAAAAGGATAAAACTATTCCTTAAAAGAGGTAACAAAGAAAGTAGTCCAAATAACAGTGAGAGTTAAGAATATATAATTGCAAATAAATTAAGAAAGACAATAAATTAGGATTCATTATCAATCCACTTACAATATTAAACAATATTCTTATTGTTATTTCATAAAAATATTTAATAAAATAAATTGTAAGGCTACGACCTAACACTAGCAACCTTCTTGCAGAAAACTAATGTCAAGTGAGTAAATTAAAAAATATGAAATAATTATCTGACAATAATCAAGATTGTCAAAATGATTATTTTTGAGAAAATTCTTAAACTTTTATGTCTTCGATATGACATTTACCTCTAGAACTATTTTGGTCTTCTAAGAGGTATATCAAAGGGAAAAACTTCTCACATACATAACACAAAATACATTACAATACTCAGATTATTCCAGAATTAAAACCTCATTTATCTCTTTTGGCATCTGTTGAAGTTTCAAGTCCATCAGTCATAGATTTCAAAAGATTTTCCAATTTTTCCAGACTTACTCGCGTTGTTGCATATGTTCAACGATTTATTAACATTAAATGCAAATGGGAATTTATATCAGGCCCCATAAGCCTCGCAGAACTTGAAGCCTCTCTGCATATTCTTATTAAGCTTTCACAAGCGGAAAGTTTTGGTAAGGATATTATGTCCTTAAAGTGTCATAGGCCACTTGAATCCAAGAGCAATTTACTAACTTTGTCCCCTTTTGTAGATGATAAGGGCATCTTAAGAGTAGGTGGAAGATTGAGGGAAGCTGCGCTTGGCTATAACGCACAGCATCCACAGTTGCTCTGTGCTAAGCATCATCTCACAAAATTAATTTTCGCATATGAACACATATCTCTCTTATATGCTGGGCCATCCCTCTTATTATCTAAGGTTAGAGAAAGATTCTGGCCTATAGGTGGTAGGAATCTTGCCAAACGCATTTATCGCTCCTGCATTACTTGTAGGCGTTTTACGATTAAGCCAATGGAGAATATAATGGGTGATTTGCCTGAGCAGCGTGTTACATCTGATTTTCCATTCATAAGTGTTGCAATTGATTTTGGTGGTCCATTTTTTATCACTGATCGTAGGGGTAGAGGGTGTAAAATTACTAAATGTTATCTTTGCCTTTTTATCTGCCTTAGATACAGATGTATGCACTTAGAAGCAGTTAGTTCTCTTTCAAAGGATTCATTTATTTTAACCTTAAAACGTTTTATAGCCCGCAGGGGGAAGCCCAGGGAAATATTTTGTGACAATGGGCGAAATTTCGTTGCCGCAGCTAAGGAAATAAATTCATTTTTTAACGACAATAAGGACTCATTTGTGCAGTTTGCTAATGTTCAAAATATTAACTTTAGATTTTGCCCGGTTTACGCCCCTAATTTCAACGGAAGCGCGGAAGCTGGCATTAAGCTTGCTAAGTTTCACATTAAACGCATCATGGGTAACACCCACCTCACATTCGAGGAATTATCTTCTCTTTTTGCCCAGGTTGAGGCTATCCTCAACAGTAGACCCATCGCTCCCCTTTCCTCCTCCCCAAATGATTTGGCAGTTCTCACACCGGGACACTTTCTCCTCGGCAGGTCACTCACGGCTCTTCCATCACCGGATCTGGCAGACTTACCGACGAAGAGATTGGATCGCTTTCAACTGTTGGAGCAGCTACGGCAAACATTTTGGAGGAGATGGCACAGGGAATATTTATCAGAGCTACAACAGCGAACTCAATGGCGAGTTAGATGTAGAGACTTGCGCATGGGTGATCTTGTCCTAATAAGCGAAGATAACTCTCCACCTCTGTTATGGCGAAGAGGGCGAGTCACTAAACTATATCCAGGAGCAGATGGTGTCCCGAGAGTGGCCGATATCAAGACCATGCAATCGACAGTAAGGCGAGCCATAAATCGCTTGTGCCTACTTGTAGATGAAGATTGAAGACTCGTCTTCAATGGCCCCCCAGTATGTTAAAGCCACTTGGATCACTCGCTTTAACGGGCTCAAACATGAGCAATCCAGAGGCGCGTCAGTCTCGTCAACGCCATCAAAAAAAGAGACAAACAGCTTCGTGTATAAAACCCTGATGCCGGCTGCATTTTTCCTTTCCTTTTTACAAGAAATTCAAGACAAGAAGACGTTTAGATTGTTTAGAGTCATTTTATTCATAATTCATACTGTATAGAGTCCCTATACCATTAATACAGATTGTAATAGTACATCTAACAGTAAATCTAAGTAACAGCAAGTTGCCGTATTATTTTTACTACAACTCCACCACCTTCGACTTGAGACGCCACCACGAGGCTGATCGAGTCCGTGAACGAGCAGCAGGCGCACAACAGCCTGCTATCCTTCAAATAGGTTAGTAATTATTATTCTACGAGATAACTGTTAGTAAAATCAATTCATCTAACAAGACAACTCAAGTTTTTTTTTTTTTTAATTATTTATTCATTATAAAGAAAAAATACATTATACAATGGTTATATCGTGGTCACTTAATCTTAACACTTAAGTTTAATTGTGACCACCGTCCCCCACTCATACATTGTAAATCACAGTTGATTGTATTGCGTCTTAGTGACGTTCTCTATTTAAGAAATATGATTATAAATATAATTTACTTATAAATTTATATACAATGCTGGCTGACCATCGTAACATGGCCCAATTTCACACGCCGCGGATGATACCCGCGTGACAGATGAGGCAAGAATTCTATAAGAGTTCATGGCTCATCTGCCCCACCGGCACCCTCCGCCACCTGTGAAATCGGCCCTGTTTTACATTGTTGTTGGAAATATCTTTTTAACATAGTTTTACATTTGTGGTTGTCCACGCGCAGTGAATCAATGACCTCGCTCGGTAGTTCATTGAGTACCTGCGGTAATATGCATTCTATCGTTCGCCTGCCGTAGTCATTGTTACATCTAGGCACAACAAATGTAGGTATATAAGATAGCGAGCGTAATGAGATCGGTCGCGTACGGCGTTTTAAATTAATTATATTCTCCTTTTCTTCACACATAATTAGGAACTTTGTTTTATTAAAGACATTGATAATTTTGCAGTATTCAAATATTGATTTAAAGGTTGGGTTGGTTAAAGTATCATAAAAATCATATACATAATATGCTGGCTAGATGGCACTGGATGACACCTGTCTACTGCACGTTCCGAGCTCTCCCTGGCGGGATGTGAGGTCGACATGTGCACTACTGTTTATTAGACGTGTAGCAGTACTACGTAGCTGATTACTTACTTCCACATTAGAAATACTACAGTCGCGTCGTAGCATGTGACTCGTAAATGAACACTGTGACTGGGTGTTGTTTCGTAGCAACAAACAACGCTGTTAAACTTGTCCTGCTAAACATTCATAATGTTACAAGTTAGTTTACTTCTCATTATAAATGCCGGTGATGCTGGTGGCACGTATGTGACAGGATGGAGTACATACATACATACATACATATACTCACGGCTATAAATCCCTTGAAGAAGTAGCCAGAGCTAGGGAATGAGACATTCCTCAGCCACCTTTGGAAGTTGCGTGGGGAAAAGATGGTGAAATAAAGGTCTCCAACCGCATCGCCCAAAAATCCCTTAAAAGCCCTAATACCGTTAGTCGCCTCTTACGTACACCCACCGGAAGAAATGAGGTAGTGCTATTCTAAGCCGACACTACACAGGATGGAGTAGTTATTCTAAATAAACACTTTAGCACAGCTTTTTACCATTAGAAATCATTGACGCCATGATAGCCTTTAAATATTGCTACTTTCTTGAGATCCATCTTTGAAACGAGTATTTATGGATCAATAACAAATGCGTATGTACAACACCAACTACATACACGCTTTTACTAGTTCGCTGTACTAGGTAATGCCTGTATCGCAACGAACATTAAACACTTACAACGATGCTTCATTTTCACAAATAACTGACTTTGGTAATACTAAACATTTAATTAAAAACTAGGAAAACTAATAGTAAAGGGAATTATAATCTATAATCAAAAACATTTATGTAAAATCATACAAGATATATGAATTTCGTATCGCTTTTAGTCTTATTGTGTCTTTCAAATAAATTGTCAGGAGATCTTGTTGACGTTCACGTGGGAGCAAAATGTTCAACGTCGCAAAATACGGAGATACCTTGGTCTGTTTAGTAATATATTAGATTCGTCTGTTATATGTATGCAAATACAATTTCGCACGTTCGCTGCGGCATTTGTATTCATTCGTATTTTTTTGGCAAAAAGAATAGAATTAAAACAACTATTGATTTTCGGATATTTTAATCGCGTGTTACTACATTATTTCTTAAAAAAGAATTGAAGTAAATAGAGGTAATTTTTTAACCGACTTCAAAAAAAGAAGGTTCTCATTTTGATTGCTTGTATGTGTGTATGTTTGTCTACGATCATCTCGCGTTTGGCTAAAGCTATTTGAATGCGGTTTTCAGAAAAGTATTTGTTAATGTCACTGTGTAGTGTCGGCTTAAAAAAGCACTACCCCATTTCTTCCGGTAGGTGTACGTAAAAGGCGACTAACGGTATTGGAGCTTTTAAGGGATTTTTTGGCGATGCGGTTGGAGACCCATCACCAACAACCTTTATTTCAACTTCAACATCTTTCCCCACATAAATTTCCAAAAGTGGTTGAGGAATTTCTAATTCTTTAGCTCTGGCTACCCCTTCTAGGGATTTACAGCCGTGAGTATATGTATGTATGTAGTGCCTTTAGTTTTATGTTTGATCTGTAAGTATGTATGTTTGTACACGATCACGCTTTCAGAAAAGTACTTGTTTCTTTCAGGAAAAGGTTTTAGTGCTTATACGACTCAAAAGAGGAGGATCTGAGTTTGGCCCATAAATATGTATGTATGTATGTTTGAAGGTTTTTAAGTTATAATTAGACAAAAAGTTATCAGTATGTTATTATGATCTTCGGATTTGGAGAGGCAGGTTTGAAATAACCATAACCCTACCGTGGTATTGCATATGGTAAATATAATCCCACCAAAAACATTCTGTAAAAAACTAGCCAAGTCTCGATAGAGCATAAAACATAAACGTTCACGCCGTTTTATCCCCGAAGGGGTTGGCAGAGGTACCAATACTCCTGAACTCACATGGCAAGCGCCATCTAGTTTCCAGAGAAGGTACCCACGTTTTGCTTAGACAGTGTACTCACGTGATAGGGGGCAGGCCTATCGCCGTTTTGTACGAATACACTGTCACATGACTAAGTACAACTCAGCCATGTGGGTTTCCTCACGATGTTTTCCCTCACCGTTAGCAACCATGATAAATTAACCACACATATGACTTTAGAAAAGACAAATTGGTGTAGGCCCGTCCCAGGATTGGAACTCACGCCCTTCTGTTTTTCGGGCGGGTGTTCTTACCCACTGGACTATCATGTCGCCTCGATAGAGCTGCTTGTTTATCTCTAAAAAGTAATGAAATCTCTAAAATAAGTGGAGCCAAGTCTAAGGTTCCTTACTGCGATAATTTTACGTGACTTGGACGTTCACCATTCTTTACACGTTTAGTATGTACAAGTTTATTTACTAAGTTATTTGCAGATTTATTTAAATCTTCTAAAGTTCTTATGACGATTATGTAGAGTCCACTTGTAATTTTTTTGTCATTCTAATTTATCTTTATTTTTAGTTGTAAGAACTCTGGTGATTGTTTCATGTTTCCCTTAAACTTATCGCAGTAAGGAACCTTCGACTTGGCTCCACTTATTTTAGAGATTTCATTACTTTTTAGAGATAAACAAGCAGCTCTATCGAGACTTGGCTAGTTTTTTACAGAATGTTTTTGGTGGGATTTCACTTCTTTTTGACAGGACGTAGACTGATTGAATGGTTACAGATCCACAATCTTTTCTTGGCCGGCGGCGACGACTGGTACTACTGTCGCCATTTCGAAATATCAGCTAGTTCATTTTTATTTAGTTGTCAGTTAGTTCTCAACTAAATAAAAATTATAGGGTGACCTACGTATAAAATAAATTATCACTTTCATTATTTTTTTTTGTAGTGGAAACTTTTTTTTAAAGACAATTATTTTTATGATGTATCTTTGCTTATTAATTAACGCTTTTATTTCCAGTATTCAATATAAAAAAATATGAAAATTATTATTTATTTTGTTAAATTTTATCTAAGTAGGCTAACACCGTCCGAAAAGTTGTGCGCACATAACTATAGCTGTGTGGGTTACGGGAAGCGGAGAAATGCTCCCGAAAAATATTTCACTTCGTATACACTGATGCGTGGGTCCTAATCCTAATGCGGGGATGTACCAATGTGGCATTTCTTAAGTCAGAACTGTCTGACATATATATAAAAATACAAGGCTGCTAACAGCAATAGAAAAGTGCCCATAAATTCACTGACCCAGCAAAATGAATGACCCAAACGATATCTAATGTTTAGAATTGTTTTTTCTGTGTTTCTTTTGTTCTGTTCTTAGATGATCTATGTGTGAATATGAAATGTAAAATACAGTACACGACAAGGTAAGCCTCTGATTTACAGGAATAAAAAAATGATTTTATGTAGTTATCCACTTTTTAAACTCTGAGTGTCACAAATAATAAATCCTTAAGTATAAAATAATGAAACAGTTTGCAGAGAAATACAATTGGCAGAGTATATATAATTAGCTTACATTAAAACGAATTTGTTTACTTACAATAATAGTTATTACATACATATACTCACGGCTGTGAATCCATAAAAGGGGTAGCCAGAGCTAAGGAATTAGAAACTCCTCAGCCACTTTTGGAAAGCTGAGTGGGGTACAGATGGTAAAATAAAGGTTATTGGTGATGGGTCTCCAACCGCATCGCCCAAAAGTCTCTTAAAAGCCCCAATACCGTTAATCGCCTCCTACGCACCTCCACCGGCAGAAATGGGGTAGTGCTATTCTAAGCCGACACTACACTGCAACTAGTTATTAATTAGATGAATATTATATAAATTGTTTTATTAAGACATTTCAATACATAAATAAATTAGCCTGTATGATGTAAAAATATTTCCCTTATAATGGTAAATTTTTATTTACTGGCAATACTAATATCGATGACAGCGACGCCCTTACCGGCCAAGAAATGTTTATGGATGTGTACATTATCTTATTAGGCAGTTTTTTCTTTTTAGAAGTAGTTTTTTTATTATAACTAATCTTTCTTTTCTTTTTTCCGGTTCTGTTTCTTGTACAGTAGCAACAGTTTTTCGTATTGCCCATTCTCGTTCATTATTTATTATTCTAGATGGTTTAAACGGTTTAATTTCTGAAAAACCAGAGCAGTATTAACGCCTAAGCCGGTTGTATTCTAGTCTATATACTATATTAATTGTTAAGGCTTTGTTTGGTCTTCCGGGTCCCATTTAACTTTTTGTATAACGCCTATCGACCAATTCACTAAACCTAAACTAACATCAATGTTTCTCCTAAGCATTACTTTAGCTCCCTCTTTAATGATTATAGTCTCTTCTAATCCAGCAGTCATCGACGCATCATCTTCGTATTTATTTAAACACGCCCAGGCTTTCTTTATCAAACTTTTTCAACAATCCAAGGAATCTTTAGCTATCAATTTTATCTCGGGGTGCGGAATCACTTTTAACTTGAATGGAAGAGACATGATCCGTCTTCGGGCATAACAACTACACGGTAGCCATAAAATTCATCGTCGCCTTTCAATATTGTGGACATTTTTAATGATATTATCTTGTGAAATCAAATAAAAACAAATTCCACGACTTCTCAATAATACACTCTTTAAAATGGATATGACACGTTTTACCGAATGTCGCGAGGTGATTTATCAATAAGCGTAATTATTTTACTGAGGGTGGATGCAAATAACATCAATAACTAAAAAATCAAAGTACCTTCAAAGAAAATATGTTTAATGTTTCGCGGATCTTTGTTCCCCTCATGGGCCACCATGTTCTATCTTTAGCGGATAGATGGTGTAAATTAAATGCTTAGATACTTTACAAATTAATATATTTTAAAAAGGATGTTAATTGTACAATGGTCGTAGGTCAAGTGACATGAGTAGACTAGAGAGATTTGTGTTAAGTATCTTTAAGCGCCTGAATGTGTTTGCCGTGTAGTGTCGGCTTAGAATAACACTACCCCATTTCTACCCGTGGGTGATCGTAAGAGCGACTAAGGGTATAGGGGCATTTTTAAGTGATTTTTGGGCGATGTGGTTGGAGACCCCTCACCAATAACATTTATTATTATCATCTTTTCCCCAATCAACTTCCGAAAGTGGCTGAGGGATTTCTCATTCCCAAGCTCTGGCTACCCCGTTAAGGGATTTATAGCCGTATGTATGTATGTATGTTAAGCGCCTGAAGTACGGGTGACGGCAATTGTTCTCGCGATGGTATTTTTGCGTAATATTTGTTCAGGCGATTAGTCTGAACAAGTACTCTTATGTTTTCTTTCAGATCTTCCATAAACCTTGTTCTGATAGTTTTTTCTTTACGTGGACGTTAAAATCTACCTCTGTACCAAATTTCAGCTCTGTAGCTCTATGGGAAGTACTAGTTCTATTTTGATGATCAGTGAGTCAGTCAGTGTCGAAAATGCGAAACTTTGCATTAGCTTAACTTGGGAATTAATTAATCTACCGACTTGAAATTTTGGATTTCAAGTGTGTGATTACGAATTTCTAGGTGACGAAAATTTCAGCGATTTAATCCTATCCAGAGGTTCTCGAATGGGGGCCTGAAAACGCGGCGAAACGGTTCCTGTAAAGGATTGTACGGCAGTGTTTGCTTCGCGCTCGACTTGGCGGGGGCACTGCCGTGCCCCCAGATGCGTCATTTTGTTAGTGTTAACATATCTTATCCTTAAGGAAGGACGAATATTAAAGTTTTATGGATGAAGTTTGTGAAGTACATTGATATATATGCTTAGTTTATATACGAGTATGAAGTTTGTACACCGTCGATAGCTCAGTAGTAGAGTGACGGTAGACTGGAAAATACATTCTCAGATATTGCAATATAACATAAATAAATATAAGTACAACTGCAATATCTTTGGACGTTCAAAGAATAAAGTTTTTGAGCAAATTGTGCACCTTTACATTTTTATTATTTATTTATTTATTTAATAGGTACACAAACAGCATTATATATAACAAACATTTTCTTTCATGAAAAAACGTTGAGGAATTATCATCATTAAGGAATCATTAAGGAAGTTAATATGCTTTATGGAAATTTGTAAGCATAGCATATATATAACATACAATATTCAAGAGTATTTTTTTCCATAAGTCATAGATTTACACTGAGATTTATGTCTATATCTTTTGGAATCTGTGTTCAATACGCAAACAGTTCAACACCCAAAGAGTTGTCTTTGGTTCTCACCAATAAATAATTCTATTACTATTCGCAAACCATTCCATTTGCTCGAAATCTCGTTGTGGAAACTCCGACTAATTACTTACGTATTTACTAAACCACTTGCCACACTTACCTTAAACACGTAATATTGGTTTAATTTTTCCATTATAATTATCCATACAACATTGAACTGGAAAAACAAGCTACAAAATTAGACAAAGTATTTATATAAGCATAAAAATATCAATTTTCTATGTGTGAATAAGAGAAAACTAATTTCCTTATTTTACAACCATATTTTATTTGCTTAAAATAAATAATAATCCATTTGAATTGCTAGTACAATTATTTTCTCAAGCTATACTTCTGCTGATTTAATAGAAAAACTATCAAATTTTGAGCATAAATGATTAAAATTGCTAATCCAATATTGATTATTCAATATCTTTAAGCAATTCTTTTTGCTCCGTCGATTTTTTTATTTTTTTGTCATTCGACATGGACTGATTTAAAATGCGCTGGTTAAAACTTTTGCCAACGAAAAAGGTTTCAGTTTAGGTGACAAAAACATAACAACGTTTACACGAAATACACGTGCACAAGTGAATGCGTAACTAATGGTTTGCGGTTAATTAGTGATTTGCAGTTATATAATGTTTTGTGTTGTAGTTATTTTCTAAATTTATCATTTCCCAAAAATATATTGTAACCGATCTTGCTCAAAAATAGTGATCCTGTAAATAAATAAAAATTAATGCTAACAACAAAGCAAAACAGTATTTATATACATTGATCATGTCTTAGAAACTGTCACGTTATAGTCGCCTACAAATATAAATAAGATGCCAATTCACTTAGATTGAGCGTATTCAAATATACGAAGGAGCCGGAACGTGCTTGCAATACAGACTTCTTGGATTTGTCCGGATTTTGATTTATCTTTAATAAATATTATTAAAAAACGGAAGCATTTGAATATCATCAGTTATTAAATTTTGCAATAAAATACATTTTGAAGATTGGTTATTTTTGAAGCAAGTTTTGATTCAAGTTGTTTTCAAATGATATTTTCTTTATCAAATAGAAAAAGAACATAAAGAACAAAAGGTTGACCGCGTCTAGTGTGTGTGAAAGTGTTTCAAACTAAATACCTCACCGCTGCTGATATGACCAAACAGACCTCGCCAAAACAAGGACCAAAGCAATAAAACCCTTTTGAAAATCTACTACGACCTTTTGTTTGCTAGAAAACTGGTTTGCTGTTAGCTTTAAATTAAAGGTGAAATTTCATTTAATTTTATTTGTTAACTTAAAATGTTAAATTGTTTGTTCAAGTTCAAACAATTCAAATTTGGAACTTAAATAAACTATAAATACCTATATAATGAAAGCTTATTCTGCCATTCATAAAATCCCATGGTAAAAATTTTTTTAATGTCATTTTAAGTTTTTTAGCTATATAGTAATATTAGTTAATAAACGTAGGATTCAGCCCAGATAGGTTCTAGTTGTTGTCGTATTAAAAAACTACATCGCACGAAGACTCCTTGAGTCAATATAATAATAATAGTACTCAAAGGTCCTAAAAATTGACACTGTTTACTTTTATGGTTGTAAAAATAGAAATTATAGTAGAATTATGTTAATTAAATGACTGGATGTCCAAAAACTTTGAGGAATTATCTATGTTACAATTGGATGTTACAACATTTATATTTATTCTTTTGTTTCTTAGAACATACTTCTATACACTCTCTCATAATTTGACCTCGTTATCTTGTCGCAATGACGCCACCTTTTTTAGAGATTGTACAATTATGGACTTGCCATATCGATATTACTAGTTTTCTCCCCGTGACTCGATAGCCACCTCTCATTGTTTAAATATAAGCGGGCATTTTTAGAAATACTATTATGTGGAAAAACGTGTGTTGGTGCATAATAAATGTAACCTATTTACCATAACAAATAGTGAAAAAATATATTTCCCGTTTGACCAATCAAATGCATTATTAACTAATTTTTATAAGAAAAAATTAAGACAAGCCCACGTCCAGAAACAGAAGAGCTACTCATGAAAAATAAATCACCGTGACAAGTGACATTACTTTATTATGGCTATCGCGAGTGAAGTCACGGGCAGAGACCTACTAATATCGATATGACAAGTCGATAATTGTTCAATCTCTTAATAAATTGACGTAAGTGCGACAAGATACCGAGGTCCACTCAGTACTCATATTAGTTTCTTATTGACTTATTCTAAAACATATTTTAATTTCTTTTCATGACGTGAAAACTTTGCAGCCAGTAGCTCTGCATTATACAGTTTGAATATAAAAACTTCACCAAAAGTTTATTTACTTATAACTTACATCTACATACTTAGAGCTCCAGAAGAAGTAACACTTCAGTTCCAGTCAAAAAACCTAATAATTAGTTCAGACACTTATAACCTAAATCCAAAATCACCTCTTACTAAACGAGTGGAAATAAATGGGTTAATGTTGGTGTGACCCTCCCAGCCTCAGGACATTTATAATGGTCCTTACTTATATACGACTGCAAGGCTTTTGCGGTGGACCCTGATTAACTACATCAATTAATATATGAGATTCCTTGCATACCCTTAATTGCATTTAATTATATTCAAATCAGTACCATCTATCCGCGCAATAACTACGGGTGTAAAAGTATATGTCTAAGTTACGTTAAAATAATTTTATTTTCAGTACCTAAAATATTATATTATTAATAAAAAATCTCTTTATGAAATGGCTTTAATTTATTAATAATTTATGAAATAAGAGATTATTTATAGTGTATAGTTTATTTGGAAAGGTGTGATTTAAGTTAGTAGTACATCCGTAACTATGTTTGAACCTACCTACTACGTGATTTTATAAAAAAATCATGGTTCTAAAATGTAAGAAAAAAAAGCAGCTTATGATAATATCTAATTAAGTTCGAGACGTTTGCCAGGATTGTTTAAAGTGGCAGTTAATAGTCTCTGCTAACCTAAATGGTAACTTATTACGTGAGTAAGGCTAAACATAAAGATTTTGATTGATTAAAATGTGTTTATGATTAGAATCTTTTCAAGTCGTGTTATTTGCTGTTATTTTACAGAGGCCACAGTGAGTCTGCAAATGATTCCATTTGGCTTAGAATATATTCTACAATGGGATTTAAATCAAAGCCGACGTGCTCACACTTCCAATGGTGAAGATGATCCTCAGAATGCACGACGCTTTTCAGACAAGCTTGATTTACTTCTTAGGAAAATGTAACTTTTCTCATGCCATAGGTAATTGGTTGCGTGACATTTATGGCCCTGAACACCGTGGCTATAAGGTGTACTTTAATATACTGCGAGATCATACATACATACATATACTCATACAAAATTTTATTTATCTGATTATTAAATATTAACAGAAACACTATCATGCTTATATGATTTGAATGACTATGTTTTAATCAGGTTGCGTTCCTACTCGGGGTAGGAAGTTACTCTATGCTTTGTTATTGACTTTTTAGAAAAAAAAATACAGAAGAAATAAAAGTCGCAATAATAAAATATGAACATATATTTAAAGATCCACATCTAACCTTTTACTCCTTGTCGGTAGCTTCAATTTCAAAAAATGAAATTTGATTATTGTCTCCTAAAGTAATTGATATGTTATGTTTTACTATTCAAACTAACAATACACTTTCTATTTATTAATTTATTTTTTATTAGGAACATCAACAGCGACATAAGTAATAATACACAGTTAATAATAGAAATCAAGTAAGGCCAATAACAGATGTTCACAGATGTACAGAAAACATATCTAACAATAATCTTGTTTTTACGTTACATTTGATTTTCAACACATTTTTTTTTATAGCTAGTAACTCTAACAAATACATACAATTTTAAGAGGAAATAAAATATATATTAACAACAATATTAAAAGCAAAATTGTTTTGGATCCACGATATCTCAAGGGTGTGTGTATGTGCATGTGTGTGTATATGTGTGCGTGTGTGTGTGTGTGTGTGTTGTTTTTGTATATGTATTTTTTATTATTTTACTAAGCGAGGACATAACGAGTGATATTAACATTTAATCATTATTGATTACATTGTTCTGCAATATACACAAACTTAATAAATTGTAATTGATTCAAAACCGAGCCAGGATTACGTCCTTCTTTGTAAACAAAAACGGTTTTATGAAAACCAATTTCCGCTTCAAAGAGTTAATAAAGTGGCGTTAATTGAAATTGCGTATATAATCTCTATTGGCTTGTTTGTGATGACATCATTGTTTTTATTACATATCAATCGTCAAAGATTATTTTTGATTAAACTTATTTTTCGCCAATGAAAACGAATGATGCAGTATATCTTCGTTTAACAATACATATCGCAAAAAATATGTTCTTTTGTTCAGCAGACCTCACAGTTCTTTCTTCAATTCGGTAGGTTGCTTGTATTCATAATTGTCTTAACAAAACTTTGAAAATTTGGGAAGGAACAAGTTCTTGCCGAGACACTAGTCTCACAGTTTTTGTTTGAAAAGAAAACAACGTTTAACCTACTTACTTACTTACTTATACTCACGCCCATTATTCCCATTGGGGTAGGCAGAGACTATCGATCGCCACTTAGTACGATCTTGACAAACCTCTCTTGCTTTCCTTACATTCATTATTCTTCTCATACATGCTCTTTTATTCTTCTCTCTTCGGACCCCCGGCTTTATAAGAACGTTTTCTATCTGTTCAAGAAACGTTCTACGAGGCCGTCCTCTACTAACAATCCCATCCACATTGGCTCTATATATCTCTTTCGCTACTTTATTTTCATCCATCCTCTCTATGTTTAACTATTTCGTACAATTCACAAAGACATTATTTCTACTAAATCTTTTTTACCCATAGACGCAAGGGATGTTGAGTGGTTGTCGTATAGTGATAATAATCCATTATTTACAAAATAAATACTAGGTGTACACAAAAACATGCAAAAAATATATTGAAAACTCCGAATTTACTTACATTAAGCATTACTCTTGGTATTAAAAATGATATCTCAGCTGTGCAGATGGCGTGAAATTGCTGTAATAAAAAAAAAATGTAGGTATTTTGATAACAGTAAAATAAATGAATTCAACATTTTGGAACTATTTTTGTTGGATTCTACAATGCAACCCTTTTTTGTAGAAAAAAATGCATTTTTTTTTGTTGCATAAGCATAATCATTGTCAGCAAATTAATGAATGCACCTTTGCAAAATATTATCTCTTGACTAGACAAAACTCAGTTCAAGCAGCTACACATAAATAAAACATTTTAATTCAAAACTTGGCCCGTGTTAGTACAAGTATTTCATTGACTTGTCATGGCAAAGGATTTCGGTACTGATATACACATTTTTAATCTTATAACCATTAGTATAGAATTGATGTTACTTTATTTTGACACAACGATGCCGAGGGAGGCCGCGGTAGGACAGAACGTGCCAAAGCATGCCACGGGATGCCGCGGCGTACTGCTGCATCTCGCGAGACGCACGCGCATGACACGGGCCGCCAGTACGCGGCGCAGTCCGTTCGCCGCGCGGGGGAGGGCAAGGGTAGGAGTGTATAATACGTTAAATACTAAATCCCAGTCAATTATTATGAACACAACTGACTTTGAACATGCGCGGAGTTATTTTCCGTGTCATGCCACGGCATGCCGCGGAAGGCCGTGTTATCCTTCGGAATGCTGCAGCAGAACTTACCGTGCCATCCTGTGCCATGCCGGCAGTCAGCGCCGGCCCTTACTTTTTCACCAAACTATTTTCACGCCATCAAATCCCTAATCGAAGGTTGCCTGAAGTTTAGACTTAGAAATCCCTCGCCACGGTTTTCTATTTTCTTAATTTAATTATCTATCTACTTTTCAAAGTCGGCAAATTACAGTATACATTTTACCTTTAATCAACAATTTGTTGTGTATTACGGTATTCGTGTTTCAGGAA
The DNA here is from genome assembly GCA_963576735.1 of Bedellia somnulentella. Lineage (NCBI taxonomy): Eukaryota > Metazoa > Arthropoda > Insecta > Lepidoptera > Bedelliidae > Bedellia > Bedellia somnulentella. The sequence continues at coordinate 20,701,146 of OY755171.1, read as the reverse complement.
GTTTATCCATGTTAAGTCAATTTGCAAGCGATAGCTGATGACCAAGGCGGAGTACTTAAGTGCTATTGAAGTTTGATTGATCGAGCACACATGTTACTCTTAAAGTGATTGATTTATGAATCATTTAGAGTATGTAATGTGATTATAATTTGTTGTTTTATCACTATCAATTTAACACATACTTCGAGCATAACTAAAAGGGTATAGATGCGTGATTTTTAAGTCAAATACACGGATGCAAGTTTAGGTAATATATTTTCCAATGAATTAATATATTTCAAATGTATTATTTATTGTAGTGGCCTTTTGCACTCCTGTATTTCATAACTACCGGGAAACAGTCTTCATTTAGTGTCTTTTGCTGTGTTTGTAAGACATAGTTTGGTTAACCCTCAGTTAATCTGGTGCCTAAATATACTCTAATTTATCTGGTGGAGTCCAAGGGACTCCACTAACAATTTTTTGGTTTAAATAAAACAACATTTACAAATAGTAACAAAATTAGGTATTTTATTTTAATATCAATTAATACACTTAGACTTTTAAATCAGACTTTGGTATATATAATCATTTAAGTTTTTAACAACGAAAACAAAATTATCTTCTGAATTAGACTAACAAAAAGTAGTGCCAACTTCTGGCTACCATTAAAAATATAAACTAAAGTATATTTTAACTTTTACTTATGAATAATAATGAAAATAATAATAATGAAATTTTAGAAATTAAAAAACAAGGTAAGTGTTTCATATAAAAATAAAAAACGTGCAGCAGTTAATCTCTAGTTGTGGCAACACAATGGGTACATATTTTTCTAGTACAGCCTAAACATACTGGCTTCTTACAGCTATGACATAAATATACAGTCTTTCTCTTTAGGCGTGAGAGACATATGTGACAATATTTTCTTTGGTTTCTAGGCAATTTGAGAGAGCAATTCCGCAGGCATATTTTGAGGCACTTGCGACGGTTCAGATTCATTGTCAGACTCCAAATTTTCATCGTTTAGCCATCCCAGTATAATAGATTCAGCATCTGGTTGGTCTAAATTCACTATTTGTCTACTGGACGCCATTTTGTAGCCTAAAAAGAAGAAATTGTATCATAAAACTACAAAAATACAAAGTTACGAAATTAGTGAAAAAGTTACACAAACGCTCTGGTGGAGTCCCGTGGACTCCATGAACGTAATAACTCACCAATAAATGAGCGCACACGCACGTCCTTCTGGAGGAAGGTACTGAGACGCATGAACTTATAATTGAAATAATAAAATTGCTATAGATTAATATTTCACAATTTATTATTAGTTACAATATGATTTAATCCTTCAAAAAAGTAACGCAGAAGTGAATACTCACCCACCAATTTTAGCATTAAGTATTTTAAGAAAAGGAAGAAAGTCTTTATAGATAAGTTACGTTTTAGTAAAGAATGCTAACTAGCATACATATATACATACATACATACTTATACTCACGGCTATGAATCCCTTTAAGGGGTAGCCAGAGCTAAGGAATCAAAAATTGCTCAGCCATTTTTGGAAGTTGCGTGGGGAAGAGATGGTGGAATAAAGGTTGTTGGTGATGTATCTACAACCACATCGCCCAAAAAAGCCTTAAAAGCCCCAATACCGTTAGTCGCCTCTTACGTACACTCACCGTAGGAAATGGGGTGGTGTTATTCTAAGCCGACACTACACGGTAATTCAGACATTTATGCAATTCGAGGTAACCAGAGATCAGATAACAACATTACAGTTTGATAATTTTAAATGATGTAAAAGAAAACCGTACCGTGACTACCGTATACTATTTTGAGAATTGTCTGTAAAATAATTTCATTTGCAATGTAATGTTGATTAGTCTATTAAATTCTATTCTCTAGAAAACATGGGCAGATATTTATACGTACCATAGTAAACGTCATCCAATTCTCTATACCTTTCAGTATTGACACCTATTCTCCAACTGTACAGCAGCACTACTAGGATTGAAACATTCTGAAACAAAGTATGTCAATATGAAACGGGCTCGTCACAAAATCAGGAAATAATTCAAGTTATATAAAATTTAGTTGTGGTGCACAGAGTGTCATAGTGCGATAATGAAGGCAATACAAATTCACTAGTGGCTCCTCCTAGTTTCGCAGCGATATCGATATTTTTCAAATATCTAAGGTTTGGAATGATATAATATATTAGATGAAAAATCCGCTATGAGGTTTTATAAGGATCCTAAAATATCCCAAATCATAAGGTAAAAGTGTAACAGCGTGTTTAACAAAATTTGTAGCAGAAACGCAATTACGCTAGCTAGAAAAGTCACGTTATGTTCAGAAGTATTAGTACCTCTGCCAACCCCTTCGGGGATATTCGGCGTGAACGTTTATAGTATTTTCTAAGATTTTCACGATTGCACATTATAATTGAAACAACTATTGATTTTCGGATATTTTAATCGCGTGTTATTACATTATTTTTAAAGCCCGACGTTTCGAAAACTTTTCAGTTATCATGGTCACGGGAAGACTGAGGTGTTATTTGTCATTATACAGTACTATAAAATTATTAATACTAACTACCTTCATAAAATTTTAAGTTACATTTGCGTTTAATATTTGCTATGTACAAAAAGAGCTAATGTTATCTGGAGTCTTGCTAGTGTTCTTCCCTCGCTTAGTTGTGCTAATGATCGGGTTCCAAGCAGGTGGTAATTGCCAACCATCATCTCTATTGAAGTTTGGATGTTTCTTTATTTCAATAGACTCGCGTATCATTCTAGGTATCAATCGATTCTCTTTTGCTAGAATTGTAGGTTTGTCAAAACGCATGTGGTGGTTTGGCTTATCGAAGGTGTGTTCACACAAAGCAGATCTTCCAGGACGCCTATTCTTCATATCAGCAATATGTTCTCTAACGCGAGTTGCTACACTACGCTTTGTTTGGCCGATGTATGAAAGACCACACTCACAGTCTAGTTTATAAACACCTGCATCTTGTAAAGGGATCTGACATTTGATAGGTCTTAGAAACTGACTTATCTTTTGGTGCGGCTTGAAATAGGTCTTAATGGAAGCACGCTGTAACACAGTACTAATTTTGTCTGTTACACCCTTTACAAAAGGTAGAGTAGCAGGGAGTCTTTCGACAGTAGGTGGTTTATCGGAGGAGCGGTGACGTTGGCGGGGCAATTTCAGCTTGTTGTTGTGAAGAACTTGTTTCACATGACTGAGCTCTCCAGCAAGATGGTGTTCGTCACAAAGATGTTTGGCTCTCTGAAACAAAGTTTTACCAACAGTAGCTAACTGAGATGGATGGTGGTGTGAGTCACCATTGAGGTACCTATCAGTGTGGGTGGGTTTCCTATAAACTGTGTGACTAATTGAGTTATCAGAATTCCTTATCAGGCTTTAAAAATAATGTAATAACACGCGATTAAAATATCCGAAAATCAATAGTTGTTTCAATTATAGTGAACGTTTATGTTATGATATATGTTATTACGTTACTTATTATTACTTTAATAAGACTAAAAAGTGGGTCATTGATAAGGTTAATAAGAATTATTTCACTTTCTGCGCAGTATCGCTTACCATCACCTAAAAAAGTGGATTGAAGAAAAAACTGAATAATAACTCATTAAGGGGTTTAAGTACATAAAATGATTTTATTACTCACCGCCATTTTTGCCGCCAACTATTAAAAGTGAATTTACATATATTACGGAAGCAGGTCCTTGTCTATTCATATATTTACTTGAATAGTCATTATAAACTGACATTTTCTAGTTGAACATATATGATTATGTAACAATTTTTGACGAGACGTGTTTCCAATGCAGCATACCTAAAAAGAATGAAGGACCGAGAAGAGGAACGAGAGTGGAGCAAAAGAGACCGAATTTTGAACGGAACAATTATAAAAATCACAATTCTTCTCTCTAAAATGGCGTGATCATGCAGTGTATCCTGAATCGGACTACATGGTTTTCTTAAATTTTGAGGATGTAACATTGAAATATAATGTACCAGTTTTAGTTAAAACGTGACGAAAAATATTATTGTAATTACCACTTACCATCATCAAATCGAATCTGCCACATTCGATAAAACGCCGCCTAACATTGACGAAGTATATCATTAAAAATGAAATATCATTTTTTTTTATATACGTATAACAATATATATATATAGATTAAGTGATTAAATGAAGTATAAAATAGTCATGTAATTTCAAGTATTGTATTTTACAAAATGTTAGTATTTACTTTTAAAATCAAAGTTTTAACTTTAAATTGCTTTCCTGTAAAGTTAAGGTTTTGCAGTTACGATACTTCACATAGGGGCCGTCGATATCTTTTATCTAAGGTTATATAACTGAGTAAAAAGATAAAACTAAACAGTCATAAACCACGGTCGAAACAAATTATATGGTACTGGCTGAAAATCAGCGCCACGGTTGGTACAATCATCATATGTGGCAACGTACTGAGCCAGTGACCAATTCACTGCATAGGGCTTCATTTTCTGTTCGAGTTTTTACTTATATTCTTTTGTAATAACTGTTTATCACTATGTTTTATTTTTACTTGTGTGTATTCCTGTGCATTTAATAGTTTATTATTTCTTTCTTTCGAACATTATTTGCTTTAATTAAAACTTTATTTCGTTGTATAGCCGCGAGTTAACCTAAAAAAAGCTTCAACCATTTGAATTACGAATTTAATTTAAAAAATATATGTCTCAGACAGTCCGGCTACCGGGCAATTAAATTAAACTTTAGAAAGTAATTCAATTTCAAGTTTTGTGCGCTAACTTCGTTCCGAAGTTTAACTTTTCCTAGCTCGCTAAGCAAGATACGGAAGGCAAAACCGGCCTTTGTCCAACTGATACCTGTCTGGGAGTCAAATGTCCTTTCCCGTCGTGTAAAGATCTCCCTCTTCGAATCCGTGGTGAAATCCGTTCTGCTCTTTCGCTGTGAAACGTGGAGAGTGACAAAGGGGCTGACGAATAAGCTCCAAGTCTTTGTTAATAAGTCCCTGAGGTCGATCCTCCGCATTAACTGGCCAGTGACAATCCGGAACGTGGACCTGTGGAACCAATGCCAGCAGACTCCAGTTGTGACTGACATCGCACTGAGAAAATGGAGGTGGATGGGGTGCGCATTTCGAAGAGGGACCACAAACGCCAGCATCGCTTTCGAGTGGAAACCAAACGGTACGGAGCGCGAGCCTGCGACCGTCTCGTACCCACTTTTCTTATCAATTTCTTATCAGCAAGATAAAAGTTCGTTAATACCTTTTATTCAAAAGCCTTTGTTTTTGTTGAAAGAAAAATATGTCTTTTTATTTGCAAGAAAGGGCTTAGCATTCGTTTTTTACTGGTATAGATAAAGTTATATTAAGGTTGCTAAGATAAGGAGAGCCTTAACTGTATATTATAGAATTAAAAAGTTTCATTATTATTCATAGCAGGTAGTACTAACCCGTTCTATATTATCTCTGTTCTTGGGGTCTTGTAAATTGTTGTTAATTCGGTATGCAAAGTTTTACTAGAGTGATGCTGATTACAAAACTATTTTGAGATATTATGGTTTTAAACAATATTTTCTTGGAATTAAATCAAACGCTCCGTGCGACTGCCTCCGTGGTCTCGTGGTTAAGCGCTTGGTTTCAAGTTCGGAGGTCTCGGGTTCGATTCCCGGGGGTGATAACGTTACAAATTTATTTTGTAAGATTTAACCCAGTCTGGAAGGATATTGCAGGCTTTAATCACCTGATTATCCGAAAATTAAGATGATTGCGGCCAACCCGCAGATGGCCAGCGTGGTGGACTATGGCCAAAATCTCCCTATATAGGGTAGGCTCGAGCCCCTTGGTGGGGACGTATATGGGCTGTGAGGAAATCAAACAAATCTATGAAGAACTTTATTTTATCAAAAAACTGTAACAGTGTTTGACATTCAATGTCATTTCAAAGATAATCGTTTTTGCAGTTTATTAATAAAATACTGAAAATCATAGGTTTATTTAATATAATATCGTAATAATATCATTTGAGATCACAAATTTGTGTTTTTTGTTGCATTCAGCAACATTTTAACTAATCATTTCGTTTCATTTTCATGTCGTTATGTGATTTTATTGATCAATGACGTCATTAAGAACAAAAGTTGAACAATCTTAAAAAATCATAACTTTACAATTACTAATTTTAAACGAAAAGTATTCAAATCAGTCTTTTATATTCGTGTTTAATATCAAATAAAAATATTTAGTTAATACAAAAAAAGAAATTTGCATACCGAATTGTTAAGAGAGCATTTGGTAATGGAATATCATACAAAGATTACACTACTTTTGAAACTTATGCTCACGCTAAGTCGAATCACAACAATGAGAAAGACTACAATGCACAATTAACAAACACGCATATATACACTTTTAGCTATGCTCAAAGTAGGTTTCAAATTGAGAATAAATTTAACAGCATATATTTTTAATTGCCGTGTAGTGTCGGCTTAGAATAACATTACCCTATTTCTACCCGTGGGTGATCGTAAGAGGCGACTAAGGGTATAGGAGCTTCTTAAGTGATTTTTAGGTGATGTGGTTGAACACATTGTGGAGACCCGCCACCAAAAACATTTATTTATTATTACCATCTTTTTTCCAATCAACTTCCATAAACTGCTGAGGAATTTCTCATTCCAAAGCTCTGGCTACCCCGTTAAGGGATCTATAGCCGTGAGTATATGTATGTATGATTTTTAATATGATTTATTCATAGTTTTACGGAAAATGTCAGGGAAATTATGTTCAAATTTCGACGACCTGGATTTTTAAATAAAACAACAGAAGAAAATCATTTTACTTATAATAAGTGATTCATAAATCAATCACTTTAATATGTTTGCTCAATCAATCAAACCTCAATAGCACTTAAGTACTCCGCCTTGGTAAATCAGTAATCGCTTGCAAATTGACTTAATATGGATAAACTTCCTGAAACACGAATACTTCACTAATAGTTGATTAAAGGTCAAATGTGTACTGTAACTTACCAACTTTGAAAAGTACATAGATAAACAAAATAAAAAATAAAAAGCCGTAAGGAGGGATTCTGGCACTTCAGGCCACCTTCGGTTAGGATTTTAATGGCGATAGTTGTTAGGTAAAAAAGTAATACTATGAAACTAAAACAAATTTCCTTTTTTACGAAATTTTTAAGTTTAGCAAGTAGTTTGAGTTTTTATTACTAAGTCGCAGAGTCAATGATATATTTGTACTAATACGGCGCAGGTCTTATATCAAAATATATTATTTCAAAAGTGCAAGCAAATATTTCTGTGTCTCGTGCTATTTTGTAAACATAAGGAGTTATCGCATTGTTTGCCGTCGTGCGACTGCTTGAACTGAGATTTGGATCTTAGCCAAGAAAGAATATTTTACAAACGTCCATTCATTAATTTCTTGCTGACAAGCTTCTAATGGACAATGAACTTATGCAACTAAAAAAGTTGGCTTTCATTTTGCTTACTTTGTGTTAAATTGTGAATTCAGGCCTTTGTATAGTAAAATTATACGAACATTTTCGAAACCTTACTGAATACAATGCTTACCAAAACCTAGTGTTTTTTTATTCTATGACGTGAAATTAATGTCCTTAAACTGGCTTTACAGACAGACAACATTATATTTCTCAGGAGAACGTGCGTTTCCTCGTGCCGCGGGTGCTCGGCTGCATGACGTTCATGGCGCTGGAAACCATGGCGCTGGTGTACTGCAACGTGCTGCGAGATCATGTCAATAAAGTTAGCATACGTTGTTTTATAAGGCAGAGTTTCTCTGGAGAATATATTCTGAGAGATACTTATGCTAATGTTGCAAATTTAAAAAGAAAACAGTATATAAAATCCATAGCAAACCTCTTCTATATGCTAATGTTAGTAGAGCAATGTAATATATAATAGCAATATAATATAATATAATTTTATTAGCCAAAAAAAAAGGCGATGAGTTAATATCGGAGGTAAATATTGTGTGACCTCTCGTGATTATGAGCAATTCATTACATTTTGTTTGATTTTCATTTACTAGAGCAATTAAAGTCAATCAGTAAATCTTTGAGAAATTCATCAGACAGCGCAGAGCTTTAGTACATAGCCAACTTCATCAAGCAATTAATTGGAATGTACATTGGCCTAGTCCCAAATTAACTTAGTTAGGATTGCATATTAATTGGTCGTCATAAATAATATCGACATCGTTTAATTAGATAATTGGTATCATTCACAATATAAAAGTAACTTCTACTAACGGCAATCATCCGGCTTTGGAATCGAGTCTGTAGCCTGTGGAAAAATAACAAGTTTATATTATGTGTGTAAGTCAAATACTTGCTTCTGTAAAATATGTATTTCGCATTGATTAAATGGATTTGGAATCATCAATAGAATAAAATGAATGGATTTCATTCTCCTTCGTCAAACGTTTCCTAATTATGGGTCCAAAGTTTTTGATTTACGTGTTAATATACAAATTTTATCACTCACATATTGCCACAACTGCGTGGTTTTATAATTTATGGTACGAGTATGCCGAGGGCATTAAATCTTTCATATTTTATAAATCGTTGTAGTATCTACATAATATAGTATTTAACTAGATCATTCATTCACCAATTCCTTAAAAAGCCATAAGATCACTTAGCAAGCTACTTTTGAAAACTGTGGGTAAATGGTGTTTTTAGGTTCCAATGCCATGCTAATTTATTAAGAACTGATTCATTTAGGCAATTCTTGAACGCGTTTGTAAAGATACCAAAAGCCTATAAGATTTCCATCGCTTCTCTTTTTAAGTTGACCTGACTTAGTAATAGTGAGTTGTCTGTTCTAATTATTTTCTATGAGTGGATAGTTATCTGATTAGCGCTGAGTAGTCCGCAGAGAGAACTGCTGGGTAGTAATTTTGTTGTTTCTTTATAAGTTGTGTCTGATATACTGGAATTAGTTGGTAATATTATTTGTATTAATGTTCTTTTTACATATTTAAACAATTTTTAAACAAAACAAGAGAATAGAAAGCACTATAAAAATAAATGGTTCAATTATTATAATTTTTTGATGCCCACATTACGGTACAAGTACAAGTGCATAGTATAGTAAGTATTGCACCGCTAAAAGCCCGAAGCGCCAGCCAACCGAAGCACAAGGATTACAATTTACGTTAAATCTTTACGCGAATCTGAATGAACAATATATATTTTAAGTGGCCCGTCCAATTGAACTCTTTAACGACCCAGAATTACGAATTTAAATGCTCATTGAGGAAATTTATTTAATAATAACCCTAAATTAGACTTGAATGAAACAACTTAATACGTTCAGCGGTTTCGAATAACTAACGCTTAATGGGAATTCAATCCATAACCACCTACACATTTGTTTCTTTTAGCGGAGACAGTAAATTCCCTGTATATCTACCCTTCGCCTGGCGCCGCCATGTTGGTCATTTACGCGCATCTGGCGCCTGTCCGGCTCCGGGAGAGAAAAGAAAAGACCAAGTATGGCGGCCGCCATTTTGCAAATTTTACCACGTCTGGCAGGCCTAGGAAGGACAATTTAAACTGGTCTTCGATGTTTAGAAAAACTAAAATTTTACTGCTTTTCTGTATTATAAGCGTAATAAAATGTAGCATTTTAGATTCTTAATTAAGTACGCTATCATATTGCATACGATAAATATGTATAAAGTGTGAAAATAAAACAATGTCGTAAAGTTAAGATAGGGTCATGGTTTTTTTCCGATTTTCGATACATAATCTACCATAATTCATAAATTTTACTTTTTCTCGTCAATATATGTGTTGTATTTACAATACTATACCCTAATTTAAAACATACAGTCATAAAATCACTTCAATCCATACATTTTTTTAGCAGTAGGAGCATTACTAAATGTGGGCCTTGTCAGGCGCCCCACACAACCGCACACGGAACAATGAACATTAACTGAAATAAATGCCTTGTTGACATTTCTGTTGCACTGTAGTCTATCTTTGTTCTATAAATAAGCTTCAGTATACGTTAGAGCAGTGCAGAATGCTTTTTATTCGTCAAAATACACGTCTAAAACAGCACTTAGCTACTTTCCCGGAGCAGGCCGGCCGCCAGACGTGCGAAATATTTATCTTTCCCGGAGCGGGACAGATGCCACATGTGCGCTAATGTCAAAAGTAACATCCGCCATTTTAGGTCTTTTTCTTTGTCTCCCGGAGCGGGAATTTGCCACACGAAGGGTTATATATCTTTAAGTATTAGACGGGTATAAATTATTTTGCTTATAATTGAAGGGAGTTTAGCGTTCCAACAGAACATTTTACATATTATGTGTATGACGGCACGCAAAGGTAGGCCTCGTGTTTTATAAGAAAACACAATGCTTTCCAGGAATGCACAATGAATATGTTTGTAGCGCGTTGCGTTTCTACTTGAAGTAATGGGTTACTCTAAGTTACAACTTTTCCTTTTAAAAAACCGTGATAGATGAAAGAAAACTCGCATAATAAAATATATACATTTATTAAAAGATACACATCTAGTCTTCAACTATTTAAAAAATAACTGAGGTTTTATACAGGGGTCACAATGTTAAAAAATTATATAGATAACTGTCTCATATAATATTATATTTATTACTACACTGTACAATGTACATAAAAATATGATAATCTAAAAAATCCTTTAATATAAATCTCGTTAAAAAACATGAAACTTTTATCAACCTAACTTATTAATTTCCGTTCCGTTAAATAATTAATTATCCGTTGATTGTATTCATTATTACCAAAGAGTAAACTTTGAATGTTTGGGAAGTAACAAGTGGTTGCCGGGCGTGATGCATGTCTCATAGCTTTTGTCAGACACCGAAAATGTTTTATTATTTGGCAAGAGTCACAGTTCAATGGCCGCTGAGCCTCTCCACGAGACCCCGGCGCGCAGTAAGTGGTATAATCGTAGAACACACCGAATGCATACACACTGTGGAAAAAATCGAATTATAGGTTAGCTCATACATCGCAAGATTTATTGACGCAATGGATGTTGAGGTAGTCAAATAGCGAGAACATACATACATACATACGCTCACGGCGCTAGTTCTCATTGGGGTAGGCAGAGGCTATCGATCGCCATGTTGTACGATCCTGGCAAATCTTTCTAGCTTCGTTCACATCTATCAAACTTTTCATACAAGCTCTGTTATCATTCATACTTCGGACACCTGATAATTAAAGAATAAATAAAGAAAAGAAAAATTTCGACACAGGCGGGGAACCTTTTCTTTTCTTTCCTTTATTTATTCTTTAATTATTAGTAATAATCCCCACATGAGGTTTTCATGAACAAAAAGATTTAAATTCGGACACCTGCCTTTTTGAGCACATTTTTTATTTGGTCCAAATGAGTGAAAGAGATCTATAAAGGCAATGTGGAAGGTAATGCTAATAGAAGATGACCTCGGAGGACTCATAGCGAGAACAGTTAATATATAATACAAGAAAAATTAAAATGTGTACTGTCGACATAGAATATCCCTGCCCCATTTCTTCTCACGATTTTTGGGCGATTCGGTTGGAAACCCATCACCAAGAACCTTTATTTAATATTTTTTTCCCTTTCAACCTCCAAAAGTGGCAAAGGAACTCATTTTCCAAAAGCTCTGGTTACCCCTTCTAGAGATTTATAGCCGCAAGCATATGTATGTATGTAAAAAACGAAGAACACATATTTCACTTACATTGAGAACTATTCTTGGTAGCAAGAATGTTATTTCAGCTTTGCAAATGGCGTCGAATTGCTGCAACTAAAAAAAATAAGAAAATATCAATAAAAGCGAAATAATTAAATCCTTTTGAACACCGATAAAACAGTTTTTTAAAGGAGTGTCCTGTGTAATATTAATTTTGAAATACAATCCTTTTTAGTAGAGAACATTACGGACTGGTTATTACCAAACTTATAAAATTGCGTGATTCAGATGGCGGTTAACTAGGAGCGTCTTACTACTATCAAGGGAGGTAACGTCTACCAACCAGCGCATAAATAATTCCATAAACTCTGTTTACAATGTATTAGTCATCCGAAAGTTTTGTTGTCTATTGATAAGGATAAATTATTTAATTGATGTACGGATCCCTTAAAATTTACTCTCAATAGTAATTGTGCTTGATTAAATAACGTATATTTACTTTATAGACATGATCTCGCAGTACGTTGCAGTACACCAGCGCCATGGTTTCCAGCGCCATGAACGTCATGCAGCCGAGCACCCACGGCACGAGGAAAGACACGTTCTCCTGAATAAAACATTAACATACATATTCATGGCTATAAGTTCCTACAAGGTATTCCTCGGTAATTTCTGAAAGCTGAGAGAGGAAAATATTATAGATTCTAAATAAAATACAGATTATATTTTTTTGAACTCTTGCGGTTTGTTGACATTATGTATAATAATAATCGGGATTAACCAACTAATATCATAAACCACTTACGTGATATGTTTGCCTGACGTTTCGGCACACCTACTGGTGCCGTGGTCACTGGCTAACTATAATAACAGACAGATTACTGTTCTTGCAGTTTGTATGGTAATAAATATTTTTGCTTTCATTTACCTCAAACTCCTTCAAATAATTAAAAGTGACCTAAATGATATTACTAATTAATACAATACATATATTCTAACACTACTGGATCGGCCCAGCTTCAAACGGGTAGCGTTGTTTAAAAAGTATCTAAGGTTTTTTCAATCACTGCTAAGTTTTGTGAAATTTAGCGCGATAATAACAACTTATAGCACTCCTGATTAGTGTAGCTTTGTGATTTTGAATGCGTTTTTATGAAGGGTTCAGAATTTCCGATATTAAGCAATATTTCAAGTTGAGTTGAAACGCTATGAAGTAAGTATAACAATCTACAAAAGAAACCATAGTGCGATTTAGGATGCAAATACTGGCGCCATCTAGTATGTAATATGTAAATTAGTAAGGATTTGGTGTTGGTCGTTAGGTGACAAGCGATAATTAAATGATAACTAGTCTTTTAAAGTGGCATTGCATAAGATCATTGTCCACTGAATAATACTGTGTAATAGTAATAAATTAATGATACAGATGATAAAATTGCTAAATGCACGTTTACAAAGTGTTTTTTTTGGCCCAAAGTCAAATAACGATACATCTTATTATTATTTCTTACTTACTTTATAAATTCCGTAGAAAAGAAATATACTCAGCGTTATCATGAACACTTGCATTCCTATCATTGCAAAGTAAGCTATTTGGACACCTGTAACAAAAAGAAGTTTCTAACATTAAATAAAGGATTTTATTTATATTGCAATTATAGCAAGAATCTTTCATTCAGAATTTCTGATAACCCATTTTATTGATAATAACGTTATTTAATATAAAATAATTCTAGGTGTATTTTTACCCACCATAATATACGTCATCCAATTCTCTATACCTTTTTGCGTTGACACCTATTCTCCAGCTGTACAGCAGCACTACTAGAATTGATACATTCTGAAAGAAAAAAACAAGCAATAATAAAGAGCACAATAATTTAACAAAACTTACATAAATATATTTGAGTAACTGTAAGACAGCATTTCTTTTATTTTTCAATTGACATATCTTACCAAAGTGTATAGAGCGCTGGCGTAGGCTGCATGTTTGACGTGCAGAGTTCGACAACATTGGAGTGATGGGTCTTCATCGTGGGCTAACCATGGTTTCATCTTCAACAATAAATAAATAATGTTATATATTTAAGCTAGAAAGATATTATACGAGAAGATTTCTAAATGGCTAAAAGTTAACATCAAGAAAAAAAAAATATGCCGCAAATCTCCCTGATAAGTTAAAATAAAATAAATAAAAATATGTGTATTATAAAAGAACCGTACCGCCGCAATAGTTTTATACTAACAAAATGACATTTGTTGATAATGTTACTTATAGAACTTTATATCAAAACGTTATCTTTAAAAAAATTGGAATTTAATTGCGAGATCAAAGATTTATTTACTACCAAAAGAAAATGGTAGAGCAACAAATACAAGGAACGGTACACAACATGTAAATATCCAAACTATGATTTTTGCTGCTGTGCAGCTTGTTATATACTATTGGGGAAATATTAACAAAACCTATTTTATATTGGGTTAATTAATGAACATAAATATTACTAGCACCCAAAATAATCAAACCAATTTTCTACCCAAATACAACCCATTCTGCGCCAGTTTATTTACGATATTCCAACACCCTTTGATTATTTTAATTGATCTGTGAAAGTTTTAGTTTCTACTTTAGTTGGTATTGGTTCAATAAACTTCCAATAAAATAAGTAACAAAGATCGCTAACCCTAAGTTCGAAGACATAATGTAGAAGAAAAAAAAACATTATTGTTTAGTAATGAAGCCGCGTAGTGTCGGCTTAGAATAACACCTCTCTCATTTCTAGCCGAGGGTGATCGTAAGAGGCAATTAAGGGTATAGGGGCTTTTTAAGTGATTTTTGGGCAATGTGGTTGGAGACCCGTCACCAAAAACATTTATTATTACCATCTTTTCCCCAATTCACTTCCAAAAGTGGCTGAGGAATTTCTCATTCCAAAGATCTGGCTACCCCGTTAAGGCATTTATAGCCGTGAGTATATGTATGTATGTATATATAGGTGGGAGTTCACCTAATAATGTATCTCTCGATATCATCTACAGGGTCCTCTGCCTCGTATGTTGACATAAAAGTATGTATGTAATGATTTGTTGCCCAACTTCACACTGACTCTAAGTCAATTTAGTGCAAAATTAAAAATTATATAGCATTTTGCGTTTCATTTACTTCAGATACTACAATCTGAGACTAATATAGTTGTTTTCTAAATCATACCGGAATTCTAATAGTTTACTAAAATATTACAATTAAAGAGTGCACTTCACTGCTCACTAGTCACTTAATAAGGCAAACCTTCCTTAGCTATTAGTCACCTCATTAGATATCCACGGATGGCGCAGACATGGAGATTTTTATTTTAACTAGTTATTACGAAGTTTGATGTACTAAAATGGGTGTCGTAAGAGTTGACTTTAGGGTATTGGGGGTTTGAAGTAATTGTTGGGCGATGTGATTGGAGACCCATCACCAACAACCTTTATTTTACAATCTTTTTATTCAGAATTTTTAATTCTGAATCTCTGATTACCCATTTAGAAATATAGTGTCGTTATTAGGTCGTTATTTTTAACTACTTGCTGTCCTCGATAGCAGACAGTTTTCTTTATGAGAAGTATAGTATTCACAAAAAAATGTTTAAAGTAAAACAAGACCGAGGGAATACCTTGGCATCTTCAGTTATAGATCTTTCATAAGTGCTTTTGTTGTTCACGAAACACAGTGAAAATGATTGTTTTGCTTTCTTTCGTCACGTTCACTCAAATTTTGGTACGAGCAATACGTGCTCCCACGTCTACGCGCGTTTCGGTACTGAACTCTCGCAGCGACTACGACAGAGCTTCAGATACTACGGTGTAGAAGTGTGTAGTCGTTCATCGTTAATAAAACTATTTTGATATATGCATAGGATTGTTACTGAAAATTTCACGTCGTTAATTAAAAATCTTTAATAAAAACAAAATTTCAAACATGAAATAGGTAGAGGGGTGAAATGATTTACCAGGTTCAAACTCATTCCGGTTTTTTTTTCTTTTTTCCGATTTCATGTACGTATTTAATTAGTCTAAGTATTTGGTAATACCTAATGAGTAGTGGCTTTTACAATCAGTGGCATGTTTTTTTAGCGATCATGAACATACTTAGTACAATAATAATTGTTTGGTACTCAAATTATGAATAAATGTATATTTTACATATATTATTATCATAAACCCCACATGAACAAAACATTCTAATTATAATTATAAGGGTTATTTAATACAAGAGCAAGAATAAATCTTTATGTCCTGTTTATAACTACGTTTATGATTATAGAAACGCAGCCATTTAGTTTTAGTAATCTCTCACGATCTTTATTCCTATCGGGATAGACAAAGATTAAATACATACATACATACATACATATACTCACAGCTATAAATCCCTAGAAGGGGTAGCCAGAGCTAAGGAATTAGAAATTCCTCAGCCACTTTTGGAAAATTAAGTGGGGAAAAGATGGTAAAATAAAGAATGTTGGTGATGGGTCTCCAACCGCATCGCCCAAAAATCCCTTAATAGCCCCAATACCATTAGTCGCCTCTTACGTACACCCACAGGAAGAAATGGGGTAGTGCTATTCTAAGCCGACACTACGCAGCAAAGATTATATTAATAATTTTTCTCATACTTAGACCATCTTTTATTTTGTATAATTTTGTTGATTGTCTCCACACGACTTAGCAAGTAACCTTACACTTAGCATGGTCGATTCATACATACACCATGGTTGAAAGTTATATGATGTGAACGCTGCGTTTGAATTAAATATGAGATCTATAAAAGCCAACTTTGGTTACTAATACCTTTTCCAGAATTGTATGCACCAGTTTTTATGAGATCATCAATAGAACCAGGTCTCGCAGAAATCACCAGAAATTAATCATACAATAGAAAAATTAAGTAGAGTCGGCAAAAGAGCGTTTATATAAAAAAAAATGTCAGTTAGTGTTGTTAAAAGATTATTGCAATATAGATACAACGATGACCAAATCCTTTTACTAATTGGTAATTGGATTCACGCTATGTTCATATTCTGGTCACCTTCCGACCAACACGTTTACAGCATAACCAGGAAACCTCGGAATTTTTGGAAACTCTGTATATAACATAATAATTATGACATTTAATGATGAATCCACACATTTTCTATCCGGTAATATAGAGGTAAATATGTTCTTTCATCTTATATTTATTCTTTATACAATGTTACAAATTTCATTGCTGATCAATTTAAAGACGAAAATGGAGGCTTACGATCTATCGTTTGTTTTCCATATAATTTGGGTAGGGAAATTTAATGTTTGTAATAAAAATCACACTTTAATGTGTGTTCGGCACGTTCATCTTAAGCTACAGCTCTAAGCTTTAGTCATTGAAATGCAAACAATTGGATGATCAGATCAGATTACAAAACGGGATGCCATTAAGAAATGGCGCTGACCAGTTCAGTAACATGAGCAATCCATCGATCCTTTTCAAACTTTAAATGCTCGGTTGAATTCTAAAGCAGGATAAGGGTGTCACGTCCGCGTTTGAATGATTTTATTCGCATCAATAGTTTGAATTTATACATTATTTAATACTGTATCTCTAGTGTTACTCCGATACCAACTATTTTGTACGCATTGATGTGACGAAAACACTTAAAACTATAGATTCATATAACTCGGTTACTATGCATCGTTATGGCGAGAGATAATACTGAATAGAGATTTTTAGTAATAAACTGCAGTTGGTGTTTAACAACTTGTGTTATGGGTGTATGAATTTATAAAAACTTGCAATATTATGACCAAGTTAACCTATTATATTATGACGGGTGTTTTGATATAATGTTATATATTACAATACAGGCTCAATTCCATATAATTATAATTCAGTTACAATATAGCAAGCTATTAGCTCAACTGCTCATGAGGTTAATTTAGTTGGTTATTATTGTGAAGAAGCATTAATTTGCGTCAAAAAACTATATGCTTTGCGTTAGTAGCTCTGTCAACCCCTTCGGGGATGTACGGCGTGAACGCTTGAATCGTGAGCTTGAGTCAAATAAATAATCATTCTCTGCGGCCTCGCAAGCAGTTAAAACACAAGTTGCAGCTATAAATTAAGATTTTATTACGATTTGTTCTCGTATTTCTCAATTAAATCTCGAGGTCTACTGCGCCGCCATAAATTGTGCCTTGGAGCGTTTGTTTTTTTGTTTGCATAAAACGTAAACAAAGATCCTTTTACTGGATTTTTATTTGATATACAAACTTGTTTTTTTAAGAGTACATGTTTCAAATGTAAGAAAAACTAATGGTAACTTAAAAAATACGATTGTTTACATCAAGTAACACATACAATGTAAATAAATGAAAGAAAAACACCTCTGGTGCAAATGCAGAAAATATTGTATATTGTAAATTTGAATATTTAATGGAGTTTATTAAGTCAACATTGATTTTCCGACCGTCACGACGAGCTGATGCAGTGACCGTGAAGATGCAATAAGGGTGCATTTATTAAAACTCCAATCTAGTGTTTGTGAGCTAAGAAATAGAGATGATATTACCGTGGCAAACGTTATCTTTTTTATATCAGAGCTATATGTATTGAGGCGACAGGCGGACAGGTCATTCCATCTCTTGGATGCCCTCTTTGCATAAATAACAACATGTTTTCCAAGGCATCAAAGTACTTTATCCATATTTGATTTATAGCACCTAAATATTACTTAGTGATAATATGTATTCATTATCAGGATGAAATCAATTTCCAGAGAAGACATAGAAGTCACGTGTAAGTTTACTCATTAGGGAATTCTCCTTCGCCTTTTCTAAATGCAAAAAGTTATGAAATTAATAAATGAAATAGCTTTGCACTAGTTTGGTTCCACAAATAAATTTTAGATTATTAATATTTTCATTTTTGGTTCGAGTGAAAACGATTAAGTGTAAGTAAAAAAATATATCATAAAGTCTTAAGATTGTAAGGAAAACCGAAACTGGTGTAATAAATATTATAGCGAATGAAAGTAAGAATAACACTCTTTGTTCTCAATTGCATACGTACATGTAAATAGTTCACATTAAAAGAAACCATTGAATAACAACCAATTTAAAAGTAAAACAATGAAAAATTAAACAATGTGCATTATACAGGTGGGAGATTATATTTCGTATATAATATAAATATATAAAAGGAAGTTGCTTTTTTAATTTGCTTTGTCATAGCAGAGTTTCATGATTTCGGATATATTAAAATTCGAAGCAAAGAATTGCTGTATAGTAATTTCAATATTACGAACAAGTTCACAGAAATTTCATTTATATAGCATTTTGAAAGATTAGAAAGATAGAATTAGAAATTCCTCAACCATTTTTGGAAAGTAAAGTGGGGAAAAGATGGTAAAATAAAGGTTGTTGGTGATGGGTCTCCACTCTCTCCGTCACTTCATCGCCCAAAAATACCTTAAAAGCCCCAATACCGTTAGTCGCCTCTTACGTACACCCACCGGAAAAAAATGGGGTAGTGCTATTCTAAGCCGACCCTACACAGCTATCTTTGTATATGTGTTGTTTAGAGACCCTTTAATCTTTTCGTTTTGGACGTCTGCTTTATTGCCATGGTTTAGTCGCCTGTACAGTATTTTTTTCGCTTCGATTATTTTTGTTTAAGTTTATTTATTTTATTTATTTATTAGGGATGAACACAGTTAACTATCATATTGTATTATTTTACATCAAAAACGTTCCAACTGACACGTTTATTTGTTGATCAGTGAAAAGTGTATAAGCCATTATGCAACTGTACGCTGTTATTTATTACAGATGTATTATTATCAGTATTTTGATATAGAAGGTATAATTTCTATGTTTGGAACTAATAGACATAAGTTGTTAATTTATTAGTAATAATCCCCACTTGAAGTTTTAATGAACATAAAGATTTAAATTATAAGTTGTTAAATTTTTGTAGAATTGAATATTTCAACTTAGTAAATACTATATATACCAAAAAATTTCACGTAAATACTAATTTTTAACCGTCAAATTATAAATTACACAAAAAAAAATTACTCTGTAAGAGTTGAACTGAAAATAAGAGTGCGTCAGTCCTTAAACTTTGGTGCAGACATGGTGGGTAAGCATTTTGTTAAGCTTTTATCCGTGTGAAAATGTGATTACCACCATTTATAATAAAATAATTTTTATTTTAATTTTAATAATTAGTATCTTTACTATCATACATTGTGATATCAAAACCTTGTAAAGGTTAATTTGAATATATTAATGAGGAAACCCACATTACTAAGTTGTACTTAGATATATGACAGTGTATTCGTTCAAGAACGGCTAAAGGCCTGCCCCTCATCACGTGAGTACACTGTCTAAGCAAAATGTGGGTACTCTGAACACCAGATGACAATGTCACGTGACGTTCAGAGTACTAGCACCTCTGCCAATGTCAACCCCTTCGGGGATAATCGGCGTGAACGCTAGAGTCTTATAAGTCGTAAGTTCCTACTAAATTGAACTAGACCCATATATCGCTATAATTAACTTTTAATAAAACCTATAGCCGCTACTATAGATCTTCAAAAATTGTATTTACTACTATGTTAACATACGTGGGAGAGGACCGAGGGATGCATATTTGGGTGATCTCCTACCTATATATAGAAAAGTTTAAAAGAATTCATACCACGATGTAAAAGTAACGCAACGCCATCTAGTGCCAAGGCAAGGTATTGGTTTTTTTTTTGAGAGCCAGATAGAACCCAAAAAAATAGAAAGCGATACATAATTTCTCAAGCTTAATATACTATTTCTCACATACTTAGATACATTTGGGGTCAGGATAAGGAAAATTAATCAAAATAAAGAATGTCTCTTAAAAAGTCCTGATTAGTTTTCACCACGGTCTGCCGTGGCGCTAGTCGTATTGGAGTAGCAACGACGTGGGTGGTCGGCGCGACTAATCACCGAGCGTCAGAATAACTCAAATTACTGTTTACTTTTGTATGGCAGCTATATTAGTGTTTAGTATCAATGAAATCACCGATAAAGAAGCTTATGAATTGTGAAATTTAAACCGTTTTCATTGAAACAAACAAATATGTAAACCTAAGTTAAAGATAAGATAAACAAAAAACAAAACATCAAGAGTCAAAGGTAAAAAATTAAAGGTAAAATTGCAAAAAGGTTTTAAATTATAATCGTGTTGTAATGAACTGATAGAATCTTAAATATCATGGCCGTAGAAGTAAAAGAACAGATAATCCGAATTACATCCTTTTTGCTCCGCGTAGTCGAGTGAAATCTAGATTGGTACCTTCCACGTAAATAATTCATATATGACGTCATACACCCTAAGATGAATGGCGGCAGATTTTGTCAAAAAATTTCCATTTATTCTACTTCTTTATAAGGCTTACACAGTGAAATGTGGTTCAATTACTGTAGGAGTTACACATAACTTTACGTCCTAAGACGTGTAAATTTTATGTAAACAAATTGTAATAAAAAATATTACCATTAAGGGAAATAAAACTTATCTTTCATACCTTTACTTATGGCAATAAATTGAAGAAGTAAAGGTACACTTTTACTAGTTGACTTGGGAAAAGAGAGAGGCCTTATAATAAAAGGCCTTTTTACTAAAACGTGCCTCAACAAACTGAAGTAACTCATTTTTATATCGGCGTCGTATATTGTACATTTTATTAGGCTCATTTAGTAGAAGCACGTTTCCGATACAGCTATGATGGGACGTCTTTTGTTTTATCTTTATTTGTAAATACTGAATTAATATTTTTTTTAAAATCCTTTATGTAACGCTTTATTTACTGATAGTGGTAGACAATACATATTTTAACAAGACTCAGCACAAATCTAAATCAATGCAGCATGGGTTCGATGTCAATTACGGATGTCATCGTCCCTGAAGATTTTCTCAAAAAAACCCTGATGATTGGATAATTGCTTTTAATTTTTTTAAAAGAAGAAGACTTGTTTAAAATCTTAACGATATATATCGTGTCGCCCAATACCTCTAAATTTGATACTTACTGCCTAAATGGACAGGATCTTTTGAAAAATGTTATATAATAAATAGGTGGTATAGAGGATTGTTTATAATCGCTTTAGTCAAACGTATCAAATACACGCTTTTTTAAAAAAAAACTTTGTTATTATGTTTACCTAGATTTGTTTTTATGACGTACAATATTTACACGACTAGCTATAGGATTGGAACGAACGTCGATTTAATTAAATTACTTGAGTTTACAATAACATTCAACTTTCAGTGATTAACTTAATTTTTAATTTCAAAATTAAAGTACTTTCAAAGTTCCAGTTTCGTATGAATATAATTACTTTTGATGTTGTCCTCAATCCAATTATTCATATACTTGAGACTCGAGAGTTTGGCATCTGGAACTTATATTTGGTTAATAATTTTGTGATCTCACAGTTAGTTGTGTTTGGAGACAGAGCATTTATTTTTTTAGAATGTGAATGAATTTGTAGCATATTTTTAATGGTTTGTGATTCCAGACGAGTTGGAGTAAACTAAATTTATGGTATAGCATGGCATACAAAAGGTAATACTTTATCAAATGGATCGTCGCGGATGATCAGTTGAGGGGATTAATGAGTGACCTTATGAAGTGGTCAAATACTAGTATTAAATTTGGGTCTTATCCGCTAACCTGCACTTATCCAGCTCGGTAGACAATGGCCAAAGCACTCTTTTCATCTGTCACGCGTTTCGTTTTAAACAACAATTGAAACGCTTCTAATACCACAAACCTTTACAATATTACGACGTCATCATTAAATGATGTTACTTCATAAACTGCGCATTTTAAGGCAATAATTGTAATGTATGTGTGTGCAATAACATTGCCTTGGTAGGTAAGAACGTGCTCTTATTGTGCAAAGAGGCGTCGGATCAATCCCTGGGCCTGCACCACTGTGTCTTTTCTCAAGTCACATGTGTGGATTTTTATATTGGTCGTTAACGGTGAAAGAAAACATCTTGAGGGAACCCATAGGACTAATTTGTACTTAATTTAATCATGTAAAAGTGTATTCATAGAAAAAAGCGATAGACCTGCCCTATTTTACGTGAGTACACGTACACGGTCCAAGCAAAACCTGGGTACTCAGAAAACCAGGTGACAATGTCATCTGACAATGTCATTTGAGAAATATAAGTACCTCTGCCAATCTCGTGATATTCGGCGTTAACGTTTGAGTTTGAGTAAACAAAGATCTTGTACAACTGTAAGTTAGGCTCTGAAATGTTATTTGGTCCATGCTGTCATCTGTATTTTAATACTGTTTGCAGACACATCAAACTCCATTTCTGCAACCGAAGTTCACTCAAAGCAGAGTTTGACTTTCTCGTAAAATTACTTACTTAAGCAAACGTTCCAAGTTCTCAAGCCAAGCAATCTTATAATTTCAGATGAAATTATTCCTAATGTACATTTGATATGAAATAATAAGTGGTATATAACATGTCAGTGGTATTATAATAGTAAGTACCAAAATTTATTGGGCCAGCCTTGCCTTTTGTGTATAAATTATGGTTGACTAGATCCTAGATTCATAAACTGAATGACTTAAAGCCAACATAAGTATTTCGTTGATCGAATACAAAACAATAAATATGCCAAAAAGTAATCATTCCAACAGTGGAAACAAATAACTTTGTGTTAACCAGAATATTTATGTCACAATATATTTTTCATACCCTATTTTTTTCAGTTTTAAGTTCATTTTGTTTGAGATGCATGATTTAAATATTTCCTGTTAGAATACAGTAACATAACATCATGGTAATTAGACACGTTGTTGATTAAACAAAGCTTTCAATGTAACATTACATCACACTAATAAGACTTTAATTAAACAAAGTATCTTTCTACCGAACACGAACCCACACCGACTTTGATAATTTTTTTTATTTAAATTTAATTTAATTCCTATTTTTTGTATTTAAATCTTGGTTCCAAGTCAAATATTATAAGCGTTTAGAAGTCAAATATTATAAGTTGGGGGGGAAGTAGCAAGCCTTCACGAAGAACGCAACTTATCTACATGCGCTCGGGCCCCTCCCGTGAGTAACGGCACTAAGAAGCACCAAAGCACGCCGTGAAACCGATTGCTACAAATCGAGAGTGATCAAGTGATCAAATACCAACCATGCCCAAACGGCTCTTATCAGAGCCAACATTGACAACTATCTCGATAAACATCGAGGGCATATCGACAGAAAAAGAAACTCTTTTGGCCGACATGTGCAACGACTACCGATGCGACGTCCTTTGTATCCAAGAGACACACAGAGGACCCGACAACGCAAGACCGGCTATTCAGGGTATGCGACTGATTGCAGAGGCACCCCACCGCCAATACGGAAGTGCGGTATTTGCGAGACCTGATCTGGACATACGCACTGTCCACCAGAGCAACATAAATAACATTGAGATCATCACCATCGAAACTCCGAACTGCACAATAACGTCTGTGTACAAACCGCCGGCTGTGCCATTCCAATTTGAGAATCCGAACAACTTCAAGTCCAAAGAGATAAAACTCTTACTGGGTGACTTTAACAGCCACAGCAAGACATGGGGCTATAGAGCAGGCGACATAAATGGTGCTCTAGTTGAGGAATGGGCTGACCACAACAACGTCGCTCTAATACACGACCCTAAACTCCCCGCCTCGTTCAACAGCGGTAGATGGAAGAGAGGATACAACCCTGACCTCATGTTTGTAAGTGACCGCATAGCCCAACAATGTAAAAAAGTGATCTGCAAGGCCATACCAAAGACCCAACATAGATCAATAATGTGTCAGGTAACGTCAGCGATAGAACCACGGGTGGTTCCATTTAGAAGACGCTATAACTTCACTAAAGCCAACTGGGAGAGCTTCGCAAGAAATCTCGATGAACTCACCGTAGATCTGTCACCAACGCCCGACAACTACGATGAATTTATCAAAAGGGTTAAGACTGCATGCTGCAGGACCCGGTATATCCCTGGAATGTCTGAAGACCTGAAAACCCACATGGATACCTACCAAACGCTGTACGATGCAGATCCCTTCTCACAGGAAACCATTGATCTGGGCAACGAACTACTACTAGCTATATCTGAAACCAACAGACGAAAGTGGTGCGACATGGTGGAAGCTACGGATATGACGCACAATAGCAAAAAAGCCTGGGCTTTCATCAGGAAGCTTAATAACGACCCCAATACAGTAGACAGGCACACTAACGTCACGCCCAATGAAATTGCAAGCCAGCTGCTAAAGAACGGTCAAGTAACTAAACGAAGCAAACCGGAAAAGCTGACCCGCCACCCACCTGACGAGGAACAGGAGCATCTCAACAAGCCGTTCACGGAAATCGAGCTTGAACACGCTTTTAAAAAGCTTAAAGATGGTAGAACATCCGGGATAGATGACCTCAGAGTGGAACAGATAAGGAGATTTGGACCAATGGCAAAAAAGTGGCTACTGGCTCTTTACAACCACTGCATCGAAAATACCAGTGTCCCGAAACTATGGCTCAGGTCCCATGTAGTGGCCCTCCTCAAGCCCGGTAAAGAGCCATCCAATCCGAAAAGTTATAGGCCAATATCATTGCTCTGCCACACTTTCAAAATCTTCGAACGCCTTATACTGGAACGCATAGCCAATACCCTAGAGGAACGATTCATAGACGAGCAAGCAGGGTTTCGGCCAGGAAAATCTTGCACATCCCAAGTCATAAACCTGACATAGCATATCGAAGATGGGTTTCAAAAAGGAATGGTAACTGGAGCTGTCTTTGTCGACCTAACAGCAGCCTATGACACAGTTAACCACAGGAAGCTTATCGTTAAATCGTACGAAGTCATGAAAGATCATAAGCTGTGCCTGGTTATCCAACGGATACTGTCCAACCGCAGATTCTATGTCTCTTTCCAACAACAAGATAGCAGATAGCGACGGCAGAAAAATGGACTCCCACAGGGAAGCGTCCTGGCCCCGGCCTTGTTCAATGTCTACACAAATGACCAGCCAATTTGCGAAGGCATGAGGCATTTCCTCTTCGCAGACGACCTTGCGCTAACATCACAGAGGAAATCTTTTGAAGAGGTGGAGGAGAGCTTGTCAAAGACGTTAGAAACTCTCTCAGTATACTACGTTAGCTACCAACTCAGGCCGAACCCCGCGAAAACCCAAGTTTCGGCATTTCACCTCAAAAACAGAGAGGCCTCCAGAGAGCTAAAGGTAACATGGGAAAGCAAACCACTGGAACACACGTTCGCCCCTAAATATCTTGGCGTCACTATGGATAGAACCCTAACATTCAAGAAGCACTGTTTTAACACCAAGCAGAAAGTGTCGGCTCGGAACAACATCTTGCGTCGCATGACAGGTAGAACCTGGGGAGCTAACCCACACACGTTGCGCACTAATGCTCTCGCCCTCAGTATATCTGCGGCGGAGTATGCTTGCCCAGTATGGAAAAACTCTGCGCATGCTCATCAAGTCGATATTGCAGTGAACGAAACCTGCAGACTCGTAACCGGTTGCCTCAAATCCACGCCCACATCAAAACTCTACCAGCTGTCGGGAATAGCACCCCCAAATGTGCGGCGTGATGTAGCAACTGCGATCGAACGGACGAAACAACTGCATGACAGGCGGCACGTGCTCTACTCTCACTCACCGACTCAAGAGTGCCTTAAGTCCCGTAAAAGCTTTGCCAGGAATAAACCACTCCAACACGCAACACCACAAGAAGCTCGCTTCGAAACATGGAAAGGGCAACTGGCAAAG
Source organism: Bedellia somnulentella (assembly GCA_963576735.1). Classification (NCBI taxonomy): domain Eukaryota; kingdom Metazoa; phylum Arthropoda; class Insecta; order Lepidoptera; family Bedelliidae; genus Bedellia; species Bedellia somnulentella. Next base: position 20,674,525 of record OY755171.1, on the reverse strand, counting down.
CAGGACGAACTCTTTGCACCGGCAGAGCGCCTACCGGCGGCGGGGGCGTCTGAGAAATGGGCGGTGTGGAAGGGACTCAACCGGCTCAGAGTAGGCGTGGCACGGACACGCGACAACATGAAAAGATGGGGATTCCTGCCACCAGACGCCAGCACCAATTGCGCCTGTGGCCAGAACCATGATAGCCAACACCTGCTACAGTGCCCAGACTGTCCTTACACCTGCACTACTGAAGACTTGCTGAAGGCAACGCCTAAAGCGATAGCGGTCGTAAAGCATTGGCTGCATGCACTATGAAGATTTGACACTCTCACACGAATAAGAAGAAGCGTTTAGAAAGAAAACAGTAGTTGATGTAATTTTAAATATTTGAAACAAATGTACAACTCTAAGAACAAGGTGGAATCACAAACCAATGCTTACCAAAAACCGACTGAAATAATCCGATCCTTAAAGTCTGTTCGAATTGTATTATTTTAAGTATAAACATTCCAAGTCAAAGTGTTAGCGAAAATTCGCTACTGATTTCTTTCACACGAAACATCCGGCGCCATAAAATAGTGCCTTACATATTATAAGTGGTGGTGGCTGCATGGTTTACGGAGCCCGCAACATCGGTTTACAATTGCACAAACACCCTATTTGCAATTATCTTTACAATCAACCTTGAGATCAGAAGTAATAATTTAACCTAGATACTTAAAACGTTACACCCTACTAAGTGATATTTCAATAAACATCAGATATACATAGACTAAACAAGATACTGAAAATTAACCGATTATAACCATTCCTATACTTTATGTTTCCTGGTCACGTTTCGCAGGAACACTTTGAGCCAACACAAAGACGAACTTCAAACGCTTAGGGAATAACCCTTCACATAAGTTCAAACTGTTATATGTTTTGTCAATATCCATTTCTGAGATAGAGGTAAACTTGCTTCCGTCACCTCTCCAGAGAGCGCATTGCACGACTTGTAATGCGATAACTATATGAACTAAGAGTAACGACACTCTTAGTTCATATAGCAATTAATTTCATGAAATATTTCATTTATTGTATTTATTTAAAATTATATTTTAATTGAGGTTGTAAATTATATATGTAAAAATTGCTATGGTATATATTTTGCTTTGGTTTTCTTTTTTAATTTTGAGGTTTAGAAATGTAATTTTGGATAGTTGTGTCGTATTTAACGATATTTAATCGCGGTTTTTGATTCTGAAATATTACCAAGATATTAAAGTTTTACAAGGATACTTTTTGGTAAACGAGCCGAAAGTTTATTTAGGATCTCTACTATATTTATCATTAAAATATGACTCAACAACATTGTGTACTTAAAGCTAAGCGTTGAATACATACATATGTCGTGGCCATATCGTAGATTTGAACACATCGTGAAATGATCGATCATTTCATGAAATGGTCACATTTCATGATGTGGCCAACTTAATTTGACCAGATCATAAAATCGTCAACGTTTCACGATTTTGTCGTCCACGCTTGGCCAGATCGTAAAAATAGAGTAACCTGTGAAATGCGATCCAAACTTTACGGTTATTAACATACTGCTCAGTTTTTTCGTAATTTGCAAAGTATTCGATAAACTTTTCGTCGAAAACTCTTTTGTTATCACTTTCTTCCTCGCTTAATAACGGATTATTAACTTTTTTACTGCGAGAAATAACACTTTTGACAGCGACCGCCATCTTCACACATAAATAAAGCGTTTTCAGCGCCTCTACCGGTAATTAATGTAACTACTTTACGATATGACCCAATAATCTTAACCATTTCATGAAGAGGCCGCACGTTTAGTTGGCCATATCGAGAAACGATTTCTTATCATTGATCTGCCCAAACGACATTACGATGTGGCCAATAAACAGTTGAACATTTCATGAAATACGACTTTTTCATGAAATGATCGATCATTTCACGATGTGTTCAAATCTACGATATGGCCACGACACATACATATACTCACGGCCATAAATCCCTAAAAGGGGTAGCCAGAGCTTCGGAGCTGGAAACTCTTCAGTTATATTTGAAAGTTGATAGGGGGACAAGATGGTAGACACCGCCCAAAAACATGATTTTTTATTTAGGGCGCGGCTTAAAGCTTAAGACTGACTGCACAGATAGTAAGAAGAGTGAGATTTACTAACTCGCTCAGCTCAATTCAGTTCAATCTCTATTGGCATTCAAGTTTCCAGTTATATAGTTAATATAAAATATACACAAATACTACCCCTTCCCCCATTTTACTATATCATGGGTTAATTTTGTCTCATGAACCTAAAAAGATGATTTTAATATGAAATTGACTCTTCATATTCATACTTCGTGCTTGAAAATTGAGAAAATTCTTATACTTGTGATTAAATATGCGTATGCTGTGGCTTAGAAAAACACTTCCCCATTTCGTCCGGTGGGTGTACACAAGAGGCGACTAACGGTATTGGGGCTTTCTAAGGGATTTTTGGGCGATGCGGTTGGAGACCCATCACCTTTATTTTACCATCTTTTCCCCACGCAACTTCCAAAATTGGCGGAGGAATTCCTAATTTCTTAGCTCTGGCTACCCCTTCTAGGGATTTATAGCCGTGAGTATACGTATGTATGTATATATGCGTCATTGAGATTAATGGTATGGGAGTGGAAAAAGTGAATGAGTTTGTATATCTAGGAAGTATGTTTACTAGCGATGGAAAGTGTGTTGAAAATATCGAGATTAGAGTGAAAAAGGGTAATGCGATTAATGGAGCACTGGATAGTCTTATGTCTAGTCAATCGGTGTCCGAAAAGGCACGAATGACTGTGCATGATGCTGTTCTTGTTCCTACGCTTATGTATGGCATTGAATGTTGTGTGTAGCAGATGAAGCATGACAGCAGAGTGAATGCAGTAGAAATGAGGTCACTCAGAAAAGATTGTAATGTAAGGTTATGTGATCGTGTGAGGAATGACGTGATTCGTGAAAGATGTGGTGTAAAAGATGAAATTGTAAGTAATATAGAAAAAGGAATGCTGAGATGGTTTGGGCGCATCGAGAGGATAGATGATAGGAAATTCGTAAAAGGTATCTATAGAGCTAATGTGGAAGGTAATAATAGTAGAGGATGGCCACGGAGGACACACTTGGAACAATTGAGAGTGTGCTCAAAAAGGCAGGCGTCCGAAGTATGAAGAATAAAAGAGCATGTATGAAAATATTGATGGATGTAGACGAAGCAAGAGAGCTTTGCCCGGATCGTACGAAGTGGCAATCGATAGTCTCTGCCTACCCCAACGGGAATTAACGGCGTGAGTATATGTATATATGCATGTAAAATTACTTATAAACTGTAAACCCCAATACCTCCCTCACTGGGTGCTCTGTTTTTGAAATTCCAGTTTAAGGGGTCATTTTATACCATAAAGGAACCCCTACACCAAGTTTAAACTTTCTAGATTGGAATTAATCATTTCCATACTTCTTCATCGCCTAATTATACCCTTTTAGGCTTTCTCAAAGTTATGTCTAAATTAAATAGAAATCAGTGTAGTTGTTTAGACGTGGAAGCGTTACAGCCAGACAGATTGAGAGAGTTTATTTTGTATCTATAATATTAGTGTGGATTTTGATAAAAAATCAGCTCAATCTATCTCAACGGTTTCAATTACGACTAAATACGTTCAAATCAAATCAAATCAAATCAAAATCATTTTTATTCGCATAAATGTGGTACAATGAAGATGTTGCATTATTATAATTGGTCCATCACATTTAACTAAATATGCTAGCATGCAAATATTTACATTAAAAAAAATTACAATAAATTTATTAGTTATATTTACTTAATTCAAATTGCCGCAAATTTCAAATTATATTATTTTTCTGAAAAAAAATCATTAAGTTTATAAAAACATTTTTTGATCAGCCATTTTTTTAGCTCACGTTTCAGTAAATTGAGTCTTAGAGTTTTAAATTCTCTTGGTATCTTATTATAGATCCTGGCTATCATTACATTGCAATTTCCCAAAGCAGTACCCGCGGTTGGAACTATAAGTTTAAATGGATCCAATGAATGTTGTCGAGTATTACTGGGGTAACATGCAAAAAGATCATTATTTTGTCTCACAAACAAACAAGCTTCATAAATATAGAGGCAGGTGAGGGTCAATACTTTTAATTCTTTGAACCAAGGGCGACAAGAATCCCAAGGATAAATCCTACATATGGCTCTTATACATTTCTTTTGTACAATAAATAGTTTAGGAATATGTATAGAGTTGCCCCAAATAATAATACCATATCTTAACAATGACGCTACATATCCATGGTACGCTAGCAGTGCTGTGCTTTGGTTAACAGTTACTGACAATCTATAAAGAGCGAAGACGAAACGATTAAATTTTACAATTAGTTTATCTATTTGATCTTTCCAAGATAGATTATTATCAAAAATAATACCTAAAAATGTGGCACTATTTTTTCCATGAACTTTGGCACCTTCGCAAAATATTTCTAACTCTGGCTTGAGTCGAAGTCTGTTGAAAAATCTTATATAACATGTTTTGTCCAGATTAATATGTAAATTATTATTTTTCACCCTTGTCAAAATTGAATCAATAGTATAGTTAATGTCACGTTCAAAATTAATGTCATTCTTAAACTAATTGTAACTGAAATGTCATCTGCGTTGAAATAACATGTATGTTCGGTTATTTCCGGTAAGTCATTTATATAAATCAAAAATAATAATGGTCCTAATATGCTTCCCTGCGGTACACCGAATCTGTGCGTGTATTTGCGTGCTAGATCTATAATTAGTAGCGCTCTATTTTGTACGCTTTGAAATTTCTACATATTGTTTCCTATCACGTAAATATGAATTTATCCAATCATTTGCAGGACCTCGAATACCATACTTGTCACATTTATTAATCAATATGTCATGATCAGCAAAATCAAATGCTTTCGTCATGTCAAATAAAGCTACTATAACATCTCTTTTCTTGTCAATACATTCAGATACCATACCAGCTACCTTGTAACATGCTAGGGTGGTTGATTTTCCCACCATAAACCCATGTTGCGATTCTTTGATTACTTTATTCAAGGCCAAAAAATCATATATGCGCTTATGCATGAGTTTTTCAAATATTTGAGCAAACACTGAAATTAAAGCAACTGGTCTGTATTTATTCATATCCTCTTTGTCATCTTTTTTAAATAACGGTTTAACCACTGAAATTTTTAAACAAGACGGAAAAACTCCTTGGCAAAATGAGTTGTTAACTAACACTGATAGAACATACGATAATTCACGAGCACAACGTTTTAATACTAAGGTAGAGATTTCGTCATGTCCTGTAGTGTTAGTCTTTTTCAGTGATTTAATTGTGGAGACTATATCCTGTTGATCACAGGGACTCAAAAAAATACTGTTTTGAATAGACTTGACTCCAGAAGCTGCTGAAGGTTTGTCATATTTTTGTTCAAATTTACTAACAGATTCAATAAAAAAAGAATTAAAGGCCTGTGCTATATCCGATGGATTCAAAACAACTGTTGAGTTTTTTTTTTATTTTATTTATTTCATTGATGGTTCATACCTCGTTTTTTTTATTTTGTATAATTTGCCAAGTAGCTCTACATTTATTATCAGCCGCATTAATATATTTTTCATTCGCAATTCTCTGTGAAGCAGATATACACTTTTTTAATAACCTATTATATTTATTGAAATTAATTTTATGCCAATGTTCTTTAGATGAATAATATTTGAATCTAAGATTTCTTTTAGTTAAACATGATTTCTTGATACCTCTAGTCATCCATCGAATCTTTCTATTATTGACATTACTAAGTCTTATTCTTATTTTAGGAAAACATAAGTTATAAAATAGAGTTAACAAGTCATGGAAGTGGTTGAACTCTTTATCCACATTGACTTCTTCAAGGACTTCTGTCCAAGACAGTGCACTCAATACTTCTTTAAATTTGTTGATATTTGGTTCTCCGAAATCTCTACGCATTATAAAACAGTACATTGGTTGTATTTTACGTTCAATAGTTGGGATATTCAAACATTGAGCGGTCTCATGATCCGAGAGTCCTACTGGACAAATGTAACCTATAGCTTCTGGTATGTTAGTTATGAAATTATCTATACAGGCTTGTCTTCGGGTCGGGGAATTAATATGTAAAGTTGAATTGAACGTACTTATCAAATTAGTTAATTCATTAGATGTCAGATTATTTTTTAAAATGTCAATGTTAAAGTCTCCGGTGATAATTTTTTTTTTATTGTTACGCCTATTAATTTTATTATAAACTTTATTTAGTAATGCATCTAAACGGAATAGAAATATTTTTGGATTAGATTTTGGAGTCCTGTATAAACATATAATTATGCACCGGTATTCAGGCACATTTAGTCTTCTTATTCCACATCCTTTGATAGGCTTAACGTCCCAGTCTAAGGATTACACTCAAAGGTAGTGACATCATCCTCTTCACAATTGAAACTGAAAACCTTTCAGCTTTGCTTAAAACCCATTATCGAGTGTGCTCCGAGCGAAATAGAATACTGCGCAGTCACGCGGCGTCTGCAAAATGTGTATGCTATTACTGGTTTAGTCTCTGATCATAGCAAGAGTATGGACACGTCTCGTGAAATAAAAGCAATAGTTTGATCATTAAAGATAAATATCTAACAGCATATCGTTTCATATTTATTGTCAGAATACTGATTAAAATCAATCATAAGGGTTATTGACTCCTGAACACTGCATTCATACGGTTGCTATTGATAAAAATGTACCCTGGATTGCTTTTTCGTAACTTCTAGCGAGAAAATAGTTTTTTTTCATGCTTATTTAGAAAACAAACGGTTTAATCAAAAGTAAAGATCACAAATAGACTGACTCTTAATCCGAGATTTTACGCCATAAAACCGGATTATATTGACTAGAGTTTAAAACTGCTTTAGAATATAGGTCCCACAAAACATGCAGAGACTTAATATTGACCTAAATATTAAACTCGGTATAAAAAAAGCTATCCAAGTATAAAAAATGTGTTACTATAAACCCCGCCGTATTGTTAGTTTAGCATGGACATGACTTTTTATATCGATAAATGATGTGGTTGCAATTCACAAAACATATTCAGCGAGCGACCATCAAATGCCTGCTTTAATTGTTTATTCCACTGCAATCTTTTATACTTTGATTCCATTACATAATTCACTTTGACGACAGCCGTGGCCGAGTGAGTAGGTTCGCAGTTCGGAGGTTGCGGGTTCGATCCCCACTGAGAGCAACATTGATGTGATGAGCATAAATGATTGTTTCTTAGTCTTATTTTTATTTTATTTTATTTTATTTTATTTTATTACGGACATCAACAGCACATAAACATGTAAGTTACAATTAGATAAATACAATGAAAAAGCCAATAACAGACATCCACAGAAGATACAAAAAACAGACATACAGATATGTAAGAAAAGTTGTAACATAAAATGTGTAAAATGATTGAATGATTGATTTGTGTTATATATATATATATATATATATATATATATATATCACTTATTTCCTCTATTTATTATCTTACGTCTTAATAACGTCGAAACGGAATTTGGCCTTTGAAGAAGCAAAAGGATCAGTTTCACCAAAGAGGTTATTAAATTGATTGGCAAGGCGAACCATTGTAGAATTCCTTGCATAATTAGTATGATTAGAGGCTATAGAAAAGAGCCTTTCAGAAGTGTGCCGAGTACGGCGATGTGGAGTACAAAATGACAGTTGGGACAACAAAAATGGAGAATCAAGGCGACCAGAGAGAATGTCGTGTAACAGCATCATGTCCAGTAAAACTTGGGTGTTATTTATATTTGTATGATTTAATATTGAATATATCGTTGAGTTAGTATCCCATAATACAATTCTTACTTAAGTAAGGGCTAACTATCCGTATATATTTATTATTATTAGAGATGACTGAGGTATATGTAATGTTACCAATGTTTGGTAGACTGTGGGATTGGCAATCCAACTTAAACAAAAAAAGGCTTGTTGATTAAACGTATGTACATACATACATACATATACTCAAGCCATTAGTTCCCATTGGGGTAGGCAGAGACTATCGATCGCCACTTCGTACGATCCTGACAAAACTCTCTAGCTTCGTTTACATCAATCAATCTTTTCATACATGCTCTTTTATTCTTCATACTACGGACGCCTGCCTTTTTGAGCACACTCTCAATTTGGTCCAAATGTGATCTCCGTGGTCGTCCTCTACTTACATTACCATCCACACTAGCTCTATAGATCCCGTTTACCAATTTTCTATCATCCATCCTCTCTATGTGCCCAAACCATCTCAACATTCCTTTTTCTATCTTTCTTACAATATCATCTTTCACACCACACTTTTCACGAATAACACTATTTCTCACTCGGTCACATAATCTAACATTAAAAAAAATTCTGAGGCCCCTCATCTCTAGTGCATTCACTCTGCTCTCATGCTTCTTCTGCCACACCCAACATTCGCTTCCATACATAAGCGTAGGAACTAGAACAGCATCATGCACAGCCATTCGGGCCTTTTCAGACACCGATTGACTGGTCATTAGGCTATTCATTGCTCCATTTACCGCATTACCCTTTTTTCTCTTCTTTCAATGTCTTCATAACATTTTCCATCCCTTGTAATTAAACGTATGTAAAGCTACGTAAATAATTAAAACATGTTACCAAGTGATAGAACAAAAACTCTGTGTCTTATCCTCATAATATTATACAAATAACTTTGCTGGATATTGACAACAGTTAACTCTTATATCACCTTTTTCCTCTCATTTCCTCGCGTAATATTCAATCTAAGTTTGTAGCAAACACCTGCGTAGAATTATTAACAACAATGGAAAAAGGTTTCGCAGACTTTTGTAGCCTTGAAGCTTTTAGTCGTTCTGTACCTGCAACTCAAAAGAACATGTGCTTTGAAAACTGAACGTTATTTAAATCTTTTTTGTTCATGAAAACCTCACGTGGGGATTATTACTAATAAATTTAATCCCACCAAAAACATTAAATGTAAAAAAATGCCAAGTCTCTCGATGCAGTCTTTCCATCGTAAAAAGTTTTGAGATCTCATAGAAGCCAAGTCCTATTCAAAATATTTTGTAGTTATAAATCAACATTTAGTAATTGTATCAATAGTTTTCTTTATATTATAATTATAGTGACTTGGCAATGAGAACAAGAAGAAACAAATAAAACGGCATATTTGGAGGAGTTGAAAGTTACACACACCGCATGCGTAAACATTAATATCACAAAATTAATTTTCTTTTGGTTTATCCGTGTCGTCCCAACCGAATTTCGGCAACGGCAGTCAGTCTTAGTGCACTCTCGATTCATTTACTTTCATAAAGCGATGGCCCGTAAGGTATTCTTAATTATTGTATTGGAGCATGTAGTCGGTAGTGACCATCATGATTCACACATAACAAATAATCTGATCACTGGTCTCGTCAGTAACATTTGCACATAATTCCAGGCAGCAAGCAGCTTTTAATTTGTGCTCATTGCCAAGTCACTATAATTATAATATAAAGAAAACTATTGATACAATTACTAAATGTTGATTTATAACTACAAAATATTTTGAATAGGACTTGGCTTCTATGAGATCTCAAAACTTTTTACGATGGAAAGACTGCATCGAGAGACTTGGCATTTTTTTACATTTAATGTTTTTGGTGGGATCTCATTTATTTTTTGTAAGTGTATTTCTTTCTTTTACTTTTAGGTGACCTCACAATTTCTTGGACGTCAGCTACTGCTTTGCTTAGAACCCATTCTCTATCTCTATCTCTTTTGTTTCTTCTCTGAGGCTTCGTTACTTCTAAGGTAGACAAGTCTGGGCGATATATACTTCGGAGTCGATTATATTCAGTAAACATAGACTTATAGACTTGCATGTCATCCCAATTCTCCACTACATAATGGACGACAGCACGCCTAATATCGTTTGACGACTGAAAACTCCCATACATGCTGTATGACAACGAATGAAATAAACACGACCCATCTTCAGGAATAGAGATGACTCTGTGTGGACAAAGGTCGCCATTTATGTACAATATTTCACGTTCCATTACACTATATTTACAATTACTTCTATAACAATAGGGCTTAAACTTATATATATATGCAAACTAAATAGAACTAAACTAACTAACAAATAATGAACTAAATAAATATATATCTACTAACTTACAAACTATAACTAAACTAAACTAAATAACACGTAAAGTTCTCCGAATATCAATTATCACTACAATATTTTTTAGTTTCGAAATAGGTTTTCATAGACAGATGGCGCTATCAAATGAAAATTATCGAATTATTATGAAGTACTACTTACACTGCGCTTTGTAACGAAACCATAGCGCGATTCAGACAGGTACAACGCCATCTATCGAGCGCGCATACAATATTTATCGCAATACAATGGAGTTTTAGCTTTATTAATTTAATGAACTTTATGTATTAATTTGTATTAATGATAGTCTATGTATTACATTTATATTATTCTTTTCTATTCTATGTATGTATTCATCCAATTGAATAGGTACTTGAACAACGAACAAAGTTAACAATGCAGTCAAAATCCATACATAATGTTCTTGCCAAACCGCAAATATAAAATTTTTTTCTATGGCATATAATTTTTTAATGTTTTTATAATTTTTCCTTTATATGTGGCTAATGACCTATCTTGGTGCAAAATTTGAAGTTTCTAAGTCTGCTAGAAGTACCTTAGATTTTTGATGATCTGTCAGTGAGTCAGTGAGTGACAAAATGGTGTAACTTTGATCGACCGTAACTCCTAAACTATTAATTCATTTGGCGTGTAATTTCGAACTTAAGCTTGTTCTAATGCCTACTATTATTCACCGAAAACCTAAACTCCTAGCTTTGTCCACGTCGAAGATATAGGGGGGGCGAAACAGCCGCGAACCGCTTCGAGAAAAGATGGTACGGCCGTGCCCGTTTTGCTCGAGACTTGGCAGGGGCACTGCCGTGCCCCCAGATTAAAAAAAGAAATAAAGGATAGAAGAATTTCGCGCTGGCAGCCATTGACACGGTAGCTCAATTGGCAAGAGCGACGGGGGCGTATACCCGAGGTCGCGGGTTCGAATCCCACCTGTGTCGAAATTATTATTTCCTTTATTTATTCTTTATTTATTGAACGTTATTTTTCTTAAAGTTTCCGTTATGTGTGATTCAAATGAATATTTAAAGTACTGTAACTATATCAACTATGATTTTTAACCGACTTCAAAAAAGGTAGGAGGTTATCAATTTGTCGAGATATTTTTAATTTATTTTTATGGCAAACATTATCTTCTTGTGGATACTGTAGTTTAAATAAAACTATTGAATATATGTTCATAATATTACATAAATACATACATGCATATACATATACTCACGGCTATAAATCCCTAGAAGGGGTAGCCAGAGCTAAGGAATTAGAAATTCCTCAGCCACTTTTGGAAAGTTGAGTGGGGAAAAGATGGTAAAGTAAAGGTTGTTGGTGGTGGGTCTCCAACCACATCCGCACAAAAATCCCTAAAAGCCCCAATACTACTAGTAGTATTGGGGCTTAGAGGGCAGTATAGCTATTCTAAGCCGACACTACACAGCAATAATAACTTTACATGAATAAAAATACATAAATATACTCACGGCTGTGTAGTGTTGGTTTAGAACAGCACGAACCCATTTCTGCCCGTGGGTATTTGTAAGAGACAATTACGGACGGGTATCGGGGCTTTCAAAGAAGCTATGGGGCGATGCGGTCTAAGATCCTTGACAAAATACTTTTATTGTATAATCTTTTCCCCATTTAACTGTCAAAAATGGTAGAGGAAATTCTTATTTAGAAGCTATAGCTACTCCTTTTGGGGATTTATTTTATAGCCATGAGTCTTAAAATATTATGTATGTATAAATACCAGGCCTACAACAACTTTTCTTTTTCTAAAGTAATAAGTGTGGTTAATGGATCATGGTTGTTAACGGACTGAGAAAACATCGCAAGGAAACTCACTCATATTTGTACTGATTGGTGTGACAGTACAAAAGGACAATTAGGCCTACCCTCTACTCTACTTTAGTAGAAATAAACCGCAACAGTCAGACTCTAGTTAATTTATAAAGTCTAAAAGTATCTCTGTGTATGTCAACTTTGACCGTCTAATGCGTTCTGCTATACCTATCTTACGGTCGGTAGGTGATGGGTATAGCAGAACGGATTTTGCGTATCGCAATAAACTCCAGTGGCTTTTAATTCGTCTCCGCCGGAATGCACATACTCTGTCTCTCCTGTACTCTATCTTGTTTAATCCTGCCACCCCCTCCTACCTTAAAGAGCGTTTCCAATTCCTTCACTCTTTACATGACCTCAATCTGCATTCTTACCACAATCTTTTGTTGAGTACCCTTTCCCATTCCACCAATTTTTACAGTTCCTCTTTTACCATCCAGGCTGTACAACTATGGATCGGTCTTCCTGTAGAGGTGCGATTAGCCAAGTCTCTCCCTATTTTCAATAACATGGTAAAAAAACACTTCCTCTCCGAAACACTATAATATTATTTGTGTTGTATACAAAAGTTTATATATTCTATTATATATGTCGTAAAATGTATATATGTATTTTATTTCAAAATCTTTATATATATATTGCATATGTAGATGTATGTATATGTCGTAGGATGATTTGATGTTTAGGTTTTTTGCAAAAAACCTAGGGATTTTGCAAAAATCCGGATAATTAGACAACGGTTATAATATTTTCTAATCTTACTAGGATTTTTGCAAAAAAACTAGTTGGTTTAGTAAGATTATACTTCTTTGATGCTGATTGGCTGATTTTTGATTGTTCGCTTACTCTTATTCTGATTGGTTCGTCATTGTGGTATTGAGATATTATAGCTAGAGTTATAAAGGGTAAGAAATGACAATACTTATTTGATACTAGGAATTAAATAATTTTATTTACTCTTTTGTTGGAGTAAAATTACAATCACGATCGGACATATTATACACAGATCAAGTTACCCCAAACTAAGTAACACTTGTATTATGGGATAGTAACTCAGCGATATATTTAATATAATATAATACACATAATTATGCTCATCACATAAATGATGGTCTCAGCGGGGATCAAACCCGCAACCTACAGACCGAAAAGCTAGTCACCTATCCACTCGGCCACGGACGTCTTCAATATAGGTAGGAACTAGTGATGTAACGAATATTCGCATTTGCATTCGCATTCGCGAATATTTGCCTGATTTTCTATATTCGCATTCGTATTCGCATTCGTGAATATCTTTTGAAAAAATTGCGAATATGAAATTGCAAAAACATAGAATGTTATGACAATATTAGGTAAATTTAAATGAAACAAAATAGTATTAATACTTATATTTTCTTTTTAATTGTAAAACGTTCGAACTTAACATCTTCTTCTTTTTAGAATTACCTTTTTGTGTTTATAAATCACAGTTCTTATGACATTACAAAACAAATAGTACTGTGTTCATGTTTAGGCAGTCTTATTAAGTAGGTACTTAAAGTAGTGCTTTGATCAGTCTTCGTCTTGCTCACACAAACACATACTTTGATAATTATTTAAATTAGGTAAATTTAAATGAAACAAAATAGTATTAATACTTTTATTTTCTTTTTAATTGTAAAACGTTCGAACTTAACATCTTCTTCTTTTTAGAATTTACCTTTTTTGTGTTTATAAACCACAGTTCTTATGACATTACAAAACAAATAGTACTGTGTTCATGTTTAGGCAGTCTTATTAAGTAGGTACTTAAAGTAGTGCTTTGATCAGTCTTCGTCTTGCTCACACAAACGCATACTTTGATAATTATTTAAACTTAAAAATAAAATAAAATTAAATCTTTATTTTCTTTTTAAAAACTAAACAACATACACTTAACCGCAGCTTACTTAGCCGCAGTAGCGCTGCGCGCGCCCTGCGCCCTACTTTGAATCATAGACAAACGGCGCCAAATTTGAAACCTGTATATTCGCATTCGCATCCGCATTCGCGAATGTCAACAACAGATATTCGCATTCGCATTCGTATTCGCGAATGCTTAAAAACTGACATTCGTTACATCTCTAGTAGGAACAATAAAGTAAGTACGTTTTTAATTGTAGTATTGAGGTATTATAGCTAGAGTTATAAAGGGAAACGACAATACTATTTTTATACTTAGGAACTTTTTGTAACTAAAATTTAAAATAACAATCAAATTAAATGTAGGTAGGGACAATAAAGTAAGTACATCTTAATTAACAACCAATCAGAGATGACGTGTTTATGAGGGAACTGCAATCGACCAATCAGTGTACAGTATTCATAAAAACTGACATTTCGTTTTGGAGTCATACTAAACCAACTAGTTTTTTTGCAAAAATCCTAGTAAGATTAGAAAATATTATAACCATTGTCTAATTATCCGGATTTTTGCAAAATCCCTAGGTTTTTTGCAAAAAACCTAAACATAAAATCATCCTACGACATATATACTATATGTAAGTGTGTTAGAACTTTTATTATTTGTGTTGTATACAAAAGTTTATATATTCTATTATATATGTCGTAAAATGTATATATGTATTTTATTTAAAAATCTTTATATATATATTGCATATGTACATGTATGTATATACTATATGTAAGTGTGTTAGAAATATTTAGTAATATTTAAAATAGATAGATAATAGTTTGACGAATAATTTTAGTTTTTAAGCAAATCAGTTTAATTTATTGGACATCTACCGAACATGTTTTTAATCCAGCAAATCTTTCCATTCATGGGTTCTCTGGAAGAGATCGCTCTTAGTGATAAGACCGCCAGTTGTACTTTGGCTTTTGTACCGATCTTTTTTTTTGTAATTGTTGTTTTTTTGTGATGTGCAATAAAGAGTTTTATTATTATTATTAAATTATTATATGATAGATGAAATTGCTTGGTGTCACCTGGGCTCTATTCTGTATATTGCAGACATACACCAACATTGTATACGACTAAGAAAAGATGTGTGTTGCTGAGTTTCTTACGGGTTCTTGTAACAACAATACACCTTTCGAATCCGAAGTAGAGTCAGTAGAGTTAGATTTAACTTATATTTAAGTTTGTGGCGTACAAAAAACAGAAAACTATTCTTTTAATTTTGAAAAAAATATTTTTATCTTTTACCTTTATCTTTTAAGGCTTTTTCCCGCCTAAATATTTCACTTCTACTGCTTAGTCATGAAATTTTGCAAATTCCTTACCTAAATCCCTAATTATACATGATACAACATACCTCTGATACATTAAACAACTTATTCTTTTACTTAAAAAAACCTTCCCTATAAAGTTCAGGACTGATAAACATAACTTGGAACGCTTGACTTGATAAAATCACGAAAATATAATTATACAAGTATTAATCAAGATTTAAACTTAGGCCACCTGCATTTGAAGCTGAGCTCTGTCAAAGTTCATTTACTATCATGATATCATCTATTACAAATACTGTGTCATAATAATATATACTTTGACTCGGCACATCTATTTAATTATTTTCTAAAACAAACACAATGAACTACAAGATTGATAAATGATGACTTATATACAAGTAGTAAAATGATAACACATACATTGGTTTGGAGCTATATATATGCTACGGCCAAAGATCTTGTTTTTTGTTATTATATAGTGGTCACACACACTGGCTCTTTCTCTTTCGCCACTTAAATATTATCCATACACTGATTCACGCTGTAAAATACATTTTGGCATGTTTCAATTTAAATCTTACATTTATCGTTTGCGAGACATACATATACCCGAAACTCGACTAACAAAAAACTATTGATAAAAATAATGAATTTCTAAAAAAGTGGCTCAATATTATATGTTTATTACCAATGCTCAAAATGCTCATACTCCTTCTTTTATATTTCATCGTCAATTATATGCACACATTATTCCCGTGGTTACACGTCACAAGGTAGCATAAGTAATACAAAGTCCACCTGCGACTCGGAGTTTCAGGAACGGCAATAACGGAACGGAAATATATCTAAACTTTTTTATCATTGACACATAACAAATGGGAGAGGACAATTCTTAAATTTTATCAAACGAGATGTTTAGATTTTCTACTAAAACCGCATTACTTAACGATTTATGGCTACTTTATTTAATGTAATGCACTTTTATATACAAGATGTGTTGTAGCAGCTTAGAATAACTTAAACCTTTTTCTTCCGTAAGCGGCCACTTAAGCTTTTGGGGCTTTCGTATATTACAGGGGCAAAAGGTAATTGTTGGGCAATGTAGTTAAGGAACCATCATCAATCATCTTTTATTTTGGTATCTTAACTTCCAAAAGTGACTGAAGAAATGCTAAATCTAAAGCTCCGTTACTCTTTATGGTTTGTCCATAAAGATGTTTAAAGTTTGTGTATGTTATTTTATTATATAAAAGCTTAGTTACAACCCTCTTTGATTTTTCAAGTACTTCAAGTCATCCAGCTCAATAAATTAAGTAACCACTAATATTGTTTAAATTTATTTTTTTGAGGATAACATTGAAAGGGATTGTTTTGCATCAACTGTATTGCAGCTGAGAGCCTAAAAGCTTTGCTTGGAACCTCGGATGCAGAATGAGGTGAGTAAGTAACTTAGGTCTCCAATGATCACGCCATATCGTATATTCCTGAAGGTATCGCAGAGGTACTAATATTTCTGAACAGCACGTGACATGATTGTAAGATATTTGGTGCTAATATCATGATTAGCGGTGTTTTGACTGCTAATCTTCTTAAAAACTATTGTTTGTATCAACACTGTTATTTAGTTAAATTTAAGGATTTTGATCCTTTTTAGCATAATTCCATAGCCGGAAATAAACCTCTTTAAATCTTTCTTTAACTGCCACGACCTTAGCATTTCATTAACGTTTCATCATAAAAACATAAAAGCAATTATTAAACTCAGTTTCATTGAAACAAACCAATACATATCCTCGTATCTGTAGCAACTGCAAATCAAAACTTTCACTTGACAATAACTGAGTTGGAAACAAACGATACAGACACAATAAAAAGGGTCTAGCAGGCTAAGGGAACAAGATTGGCCCCCGAAGCCGATCTTGCTGATTTTTATGGTGGTGCACCGGTTTCAGCCACGGTTACTGTGTGACAAAAATCAGCCCTCGATCTTCTTTTGTTTTGGAGATTTTTGACATTTACCAAATCATCAAGGTATTTTTTAAACTTACATTTTAGATAAACTACGCAAGCTAGAAAAACCAGACCAAATCACGATAAACGGGAATAAAATTAACTTTTAATCGCATGTTTTTATGGGGGGCCTACAAAAAGTACTTCAGTCAAAAAATCATAGTTTATTTTTTTTAGTACATTTTTTTGACATTTGCCGCGGAGGTACACCCACCAAAAAAATCTCAAAAAGAGCTACTAAAGACATGTACAAGTGCATAGAAAAAAAATTCCAAAAATCGTGGTGCGTCATGTCAAAAAATCGAAAATATTTGCAATACAACACCAGTATTTAAGTACTAGAGTAGTATATATTTTATGTAAACTCTTTTTCTGTAAACCGATGTTCCCCGCCCATTGCCACTTCAGGTTTACAACTCTTCGGGCTATGTCGGTGACTTTAGTTCTTCAGCGGACCTCCTCATTTCTGATTCAATCGCGCAAAGAAACCCCGAGCATAGCCCTCTCCATTGCCCTCTGAGCTACATTGAGCTACTTTGAGCTTTCTTATCTGATCCATATTTGTATTATGCCAACAGTAACTTAGGGGGGTGTTGAGACTGTAATGCACCATTTGATTGCAAATATCAAATGTCAGATGTCAAAATGTTATCTTCATAAATAGAATCTAATAAACACTAAAGAGTTTATTTAAGTACTAGGGTAGTATATATTTTATGTCAAATGGTGGACTACAGTCTCAACACCCCCCTAAGTTACTGTTGGCATAATACAAATATGGATCAGATA
The DNA here is from genome assembly GCA_963576735.1 of Bedellia somnulentella. Classification (NCBI taxonomy): domain Eukaryota; kingdom Metazoa; phylum Arthropoda; class Insecta; order Lepidoptera; family Bedelliidae; genus Bedellia; species Bedellia somnulentella. The sequence continues at coordinate 20,656,383 of OY755171.1, read as the reverse complement.
AGAAAGCTCAAAGTAGCTCAATGTAGCTCAGAGGGCAATGGAGAGGTCTATGCTCGGGGTTTCTTTGCGCGATCGAATCAGAAATGAGGAGGTCCGCTGAAGAACTAAAGTCACCGACATAGCCCAAAGAGTTGTAAACCTGAAGTGGCAATGGGCGGGGAACATCGGTTTACAGAAAAAGAGTTTACATAAAATATATACTACTCTAGTACTTAAATACTGGTGTTGTATTGCAAATATTTTCGATTTTTTGACATGATAGGCTTGCCCCCTATCACGTGAGTACACTGTCCATGCAAAACGTGGGTACTCTGAACACCAGGTGACAAAGTCACGTGATGTTCAGAAGTATTAGTACCTCTGCCAACCCCTTCGGGGATATTCGGCGTGAACGTTTATGCTTATTATTATGCTTATTTTTGACATGACGCACCACGATTTTTGGAATGTTTTTTCTATGCACTTGTACATGTCTTTAGTAGCTCTTTTTGAGATTTTTTTGGTGGGTGTACCTCCGAGGCAAACGTCAAAAAAATGTACTAAAAAAAGTAAACAATGATTTTTTGACTGAAGTACTATTGGTAGGCCCCCCATAAAAACATGCGATTAAAAGTTCATTTTATTCTCGTTTATCGTGATTTGGTTTGGTTGTTCTAGCTTGCGTAGTTTATCTAAAATATAAGTTTAAAAAATACCTTGATGATTTGGTAAATGTCAAAAATCTCCAAAACAAAAGAAGATCGAGGGCTGATTTTTGTCACACAGTAACCGTGGCTGAAACCGGTGCACCACCATAAAAATCAGCAAGATCGGCTTCGTGGGCCAATCTTGTTCCCTTAGCCTGCTAGACCCTTTAAATTGAATTCGGATCTTGCGATGCGATGTTTCTTTTAATCTGCTTTTCGGGTAAATATAACAATATTTAGTAATTCCTAATTGTATAACCTATTACAAAATGATCATTTACATTTTTAAATGACAATAACATCGACGTTGGCTCTTTTGCTATCTCTTATCACTTAATTTATTATTATTTTTGCCGATTATTCTACGTTTTCTCATATTTTTTTTCAATTGTTCATGCCGTATATCCCCAAAGGGGTTGGCAGAGGTATTTATACTTCTGAACATCACGTGATATTATCACCTAGTGTTCAGAGTGCCCACGTTTTTAAGTACCCACGTGATAAGGGGCAGACATATCGCCGTTTTGCTTTTACCGTTACTTAATATATATATTTTTTTAAACAATGGTTGTCATACTCCACTTTCAAATTGGCTAGGTAATTTGTTATTCCGTAACTCTGGCTCCCCTTTTTGGAATTTATCACCGTAAGTTATGTTTATTTCTATATTAGTTTGAACTTAGAATATAAGAGATTGCGACATTCATAATTATGAGAGACACATTATTGCTTACAGACTCGAACTATTTTCTACTTCTAACCAAGCATTTTGAAAAGAAAATTTGAAGATAGTCCAATGGGCAGAACGACAGCCCGTCAATACGTACAGCTGTGGCTTCGAATCCTGGGTCGGGCCTACCCCCATCAGTCTTTCCTAACCGTTGTTAATGGTAAGGGAAAACATAGTGAGGAAACGCACATGGCCAAGTTGTACTAAGTCTTACTGTATAAATACGAAACGGCGATAGGCCTGCCCCCTATCATGTGAGTACACTGTCCAAGCAAAACGTGAGTACTCTGAACACCAGGTGATAAGGTCACGTACCTCTGGTTTGTCACGTAATCTGTATTTTATTTAAATCATAAATTAAAGCGAAATAGTCATTTCACAAAATGTATAGTACTTGTTCGCGCCAGATATGTACTCGCGGCTTTAGCATATTTTATTTAGTCTGCGATTGGTAGATTTGATTTTGATTGCCAGTTGAGTTGAGATGAAAATAGGACTTGCACTTTTGATTTTGGAATGGCAGGACGTTATATTGAAAATTGTAATTGATTTGTATAATTTTGAGTATAGTGATACAAATAGAAGCAGCATATATTTGATTGTTTATACTGTGATTCAGTGAAATTGTGGACGATAGCAAAGTTATCGCACTGGATACAAAAACCTTTGATGTGCTTTGAGATCATTGGACCCGACAAACAGCTGTCGAAGATATTAGTAAAATACGAAAGGAAAGAATGAAAGGACACGATATTCCTTGGACAGGGAATCGTATTATTGATCCCAGACTGAATGCATTCAGATCTCCACAAATTATTGAAGATAGCCAGCAAACCACTTTGAAGAACTAAGGACTGAACACCTCACCAGTTCCAGCCTAATGATCAGAGTTTCCTCATTTCACTGATTTGAAGCTAAAAGGAAACTTGATTGATGTGCTGCCGGCCAGTGTAGCGGTAAGCCTTCCATCACTGAAGAACCAACATCTCTTGGAATAACACAGAAACACGAACATAATTGTTGGTAGCAGAGAAACACGAACATAATTGTTGGTAGCAGAGAAATACATGAACAGGGGCCCAATTCTACACGACCATCTTTTCTGTATGTCGGTCTTAGGTGTATCAAAACTGTGGTTTTGGCATTCTCGAAGCAAAATTGACAAATGTCATTTGTGTCACTGTCACAATAGTGAGACAGCTAAGATCTTATTTGCTATTCTACAAGGCCATTTTACGTCACTTTTTGACACATTGACGTATTTGGTATTCTGCAAATTAACGATTTTTTTCAGCGTTATGATGATTGAACGAATGATTCACCAAATCGGTATTCTAAGCGTTTTTAAGAGTTCTTTTGACAGCTGTCTGAAGCTACAATCCACCATAATGCTACAGTTTTTCTCCTAAAAAACAACAATAGCTTTTTGTGTATTGTTTCATACATTCGAAAAAAAATGTTTTTTGTGGAAAATTATTATGAATATATATTTGAATGTATTTACACATATTTTATTGGATTTTATTTACATTTTACTGAAAATTTAAAGATATCAATAAAATACGCGTTTTTTATGACAATATTTTTTCTGATTAAAATATCTTATTCAAAGTTCGAAAATATTTCAAATGTATCGAAGTAGATTTCGTTTCAATGTGGCTCAATGAAAATCGATATGATAAATGCAGTTACACTTATTCAAGAAAACGTTAACTCATTATGAGGTCCCAGTCAAAGTAGATATAAGATAAATATGTTTTTAAATTATCATGGTTGTAAACGGTGAGGGAAAACATCGTGAGGAAACCCACATGGCTGAGTTGTACTTAGTCATGTGACAGTGTATTCGCACAAAACGGCGATAGGCCTGCCCCCTATCACGTGAGTACACTGTCTAAGCAAAACGTGGGCACCTTCTCTGGAAACTAGATGGCGCTTGCCATGTGACTTCAGAAGTATTGGTACCTCTGCCAACCCCTTCGGGGATAAACGGCGTGAACGTTTATGTTATGTTTATGTTTATGTTTTTATAGCAAAACAGCAGAATAACACTACCCCATTCCTACCGGTGGGTGGTCATAATAATAGGAGTGTATGGGTTACCCTTAGTGATTTCGCGTGGGCTTTCTAGTGATTTTTGGTCGATATGTTTAGAGAGCCCGGCACCAACAATTATTTATTAATACCATCTTTTCACCACTCAACTTCCATAAGTGACTCAGGAATTTCTCATTCCAAAGCCTTTAAGGCATTTACAGTAATACAGACCTAAGCAGAGGTTCCCAAACTAGGCTAGGTCTGTATTATGGGAAACCAGTTTATATGTGTGCATGTCAGTTTCATCACCAACACCACTATGATATTTCGTGTGATGATATATAGCCTACGTTACTTTTGAATAATTCCAACGTTTAATTTAAAAAAATATTTTTTATATCGGTTGAACTATTGGGGAATTAGGAACCTATACATACAAACAAATATCTCTCCTTTTGGAAATTTGATATTATAGACAAGAGATTTTGAGATGATTGGCTGATTAGTGTACAGTCGGATATATATACATACATACATACATATACTCACGGCTATAAATCCCTAGAAGGGGTAGCCAGAGCTAAGGAATTGAAAATTCCTAAGCCACTTTTGGAAAGTTGAGTGGGGAAAAGATGGTGAGATAAAGGTTGTTGGTGATGGGTTTCCGAATACATCGCCCAAAAATCTCTTAAAAGCCCCAATACAGTTAGTCGCCTCTTACCTACACCCATCGGAAGAAATGGGGAAGTGCTATTCTAAGCCGACACTACACAGCAAATATACACTACACAGTATATATTATACACTACACTATATATATACCACAGTGTATATATACTTTGTATATATATGTATATATTAATAGGCTTAAGGTAAAATAAAAGTCAGGATCATGTGCGGCCACACTACGAAAACCGAAAACATTATAGGTTGCCTATGTACTAAACGTATGCATTGTAAATTATGCTGGGTAACGACTATATAAAGTCTAAGCGAAAACAGTTAAGCTTTTCGTTTTATAGTTATTAACGTTGCAGTTAGCCCTCTAAAAAAGTTATTCCTAATTAAATTATCACAGTTTTCATGCCAGTAAATATTGGCCCTAAGAAACACAGGCGTATATTCAAAGTATAACAATACTCGTGCAAATCCGAAATGGTCCACTAGTAAATTAATAAAGAAACAAGTATCAAGAACATATTATTTATTATATATTTGTAATTAAAGTACAATCACAAAGACGAGCAAAGAACTTTTAATACAAGTTTTGGTATGATAAAAATACGCTTTATTATTTGTTAGCTTCTCCTACACGATTTGAAATATAAATGTATATTCTTGGGTAATTTTCAGTTGGTTGATATCTTCCGCAAGGAATTATTATAAAATAGAGACACCATATGAATGTTCCAGTTTGAAAACTTTAATTAAGCTTCATCGTCACGAATAATTGGTACCAAAATCACTGATAGCATATTCATCGTTAAGTTCGTATCGTACGAATAGTTCCGCAAACAAATAATGTTTGATATTAACCAGTCCGTTAAATTAATTATTATTCGGTATAAGAAATATATTCATTAGTTTTCAAAATATGTAATAATGAAAATGAAAATTGACTAATTATATTTTTTTTGTTTGTTTATTGTTTTTTTTATTTTTTTTGTTATTGGCGGTATCTGCCGAATATTTTTTCAGCAATTTCGCCACAAACAGCGTGATTTAGTCTCGCATGTGAATTTTATATGTAAGGATTTTTATCATTAAAGCGAAAAAAAAATTATGTATAAAGAATGAAATTATTAAACAATTAGATCTTGAAGGTATTTAATAAATGGTTAAGTAAAGACTAAGTTAAGAGTTATTTATATTTTGGGAAGAACATAAAATTAAAGAAAACATAATAATGAAATCCCATTATCGCGAATCCCAACTAATTATGTCATGCTTATTGTTATTTTCCAAAAAATATCTTTCTTCAATTTTTTTCTTTTTAGCTTTGGGTATATTTACAAGCAGCCTTTTTGGCTCAATTTAAATATAATTTATTTAATAACCTGACAATTCATACTTGGTAAACATTGGAAACATATTTTAAATCATTTACAATTAAATTTTGAAGAAATAATTGAGATCTAGTTACAAAATCGGGGATGATTCTAGATTAAGAGCATAGGGTACATAATAAATAAAGTGGTAGGTATTTGCAATATCAATATTAGAATAAAAATGGCAATACTGGATTTAAAATCATTCAACTCAATGACCGAATGAACAAGAAACTGGGCTAAAACCTCAAATTTGGATCACCATACCAGAGACATACACCTAAGATACATCTTAAAAAGATTGTGAATACCCATTAAAAAGTTCTATTAAGTTTGCATTGTGACGTTTAGTGACATGTGACAGAATTTTGACGGTTTTATGTCAAATTATGACAGTTGGAAAAAGTTTTTTTTCTTAAAGCGAGTTCGTGTTTGGCCAAGAATTTGCGTAATGAGTTTGTAAGAAAAAGTTTGACTTTACTTTGAACAGACCGCAAAAATCTTATCTTATAATCACGACTTATTATAAACAAACATAAGGCAAACTTAAAAAAGTCTAATATTTCAGAAAAAAAAGGTCTTGAAACAAAACATAAAAAACTCTTAAACGTGCCACATTTTATCTAACAAATATTTATTTCATCATTAATTAAAGATAAATAATTCAATAAAAATAATAATTTCAAGATTTTCTCTATCAAAATAAAAAAAAAAATTAAAAGAAAATTATACAAACCTACTTGCGTATTTGCGAGATTAGTTCCTATCGGAGTAGGCAGAAACTATTAATTTTGTTGGATTTGTACGACCCTGGCTAACTTATCTAGCTTCTTCTAGTTTAATGAATCTTTTATACATGCTTTTTTATTCTTTACACTTCGGGCACACTTTTTGTTTATTTGACCAATTTGTCACTGGCACAATTATAACAATCCACTACTAACTTATCTGTAGAATATAAAACAGAGCAAAAGAGAGGTGTCATTTTCAAAACACAGGGTACAGATCCACAATCTTTTCTTGGCCGGCGGCGACTACGGTACTACTGTCGCCATTTTGAAATTTCGGCCTGTCATTGTCAGTTAGTTCTCAACTGAATAAAAATTATAGGGTGACCTACGTATATAATAAATTATCACTTTCATTAATATTTTTGTAGTGGAAACTTTTTTTTAAAGACATTTATTTTTATGATGTATCTTTGCTTATTAATAAACGCTTTTATTTCCAGTATTCAATATAAAAAAATATGAAAATTATTATTTATTTTATCTAAGTAAGCTAACACCGTCCGAAAAGTTGTGCGCGCATGACTATAGCAGTGCGAGTTACGGGAAGTGGGGAAATGCTCCCGAATAAGATTTCACTTCGTATACACTGATGTGTGGGTTCTAATCCAAATGCGGGGATGTACCAATGTGTCATTTCTTAAGTCATAACTGTCTGACATATATATAAAAATACAAGGCAAATGCGTGATAGCTTAATGGGTACAACACCGGTTAACGTGCAAGCGACTAGTGTTCAAATCCCGGATCGGGCCTACACCAATTTATCTTTTCTAAAGACATATGTGTGGTTAATTAATCACGGTTGTTAGCGGTGAGGGAAAACATCGTGAGGAAACCCACATGGCTGAGTTGTACTTAGTCGTGTGACAGTGTATTCGTACGAAATGGCGATAGGCCCGCCCCCTATCACGTGAGTACACTGTCCATGCAAAACGTGGGTACTCTGAACATCAGGTGACAAAGTCACGTGATGTTCAGAAGTATTAGTACCTCTGCCAAACCCTTTCGGGGGTATTCGGCGTGAACGTTTATGTTATGTTATATGTTACAAGGCTGTTAACAGGAATAAAAAAGGCCCATAAATTCACTGACCCAGCAAAATGAATGACCCAAACGATATCTGATGTTTAGAATTATTTTTTCTGTGTCACCTTTTCAGGGGATCTATGTGTGAATATGAAATGTAAAAGACAGTACACGACAAGGTAAGCCTCTGATTTACAGGATTAAAAAATGATTTTATGTAGTTACCCACTTATTAACTCTGAGTGTCACAAATAACAAATCCTTGAGTATAAAATATTGAAACAGTTTGCAGAGAAGTACAATTGGGAGTGTTATCGCTAAAAGCGATCTTTTCAAGACAACATTTGGGAGGTAAGATCAGCAAATTTAGGATACACAGTCATTCGGGTAGACATACCAGACAAGGGCAAAAATAAATAAATATAATTAGCTTACATTAAAACGAACTTGTTTACTTACAATAATAGTTATTACATACATGCATACATACATATACTCACGGCTGTAAATCCCTAGAAGGGGTAGCCAGAGCTAAGGAATTAGAAACTCCCAGGCACTTTAGGAAAGTTGAGTGGGGTAAAGATGGTAAAATAAAGTTTATTGGTGATGGGTCTCCAACCGCATCGCCCAAAAATCTCTTAAAAGCCCCAATACCGTTAGTCGCCTCTTACGTACACCCACCGGCAGAAATGGGGTAGTGCTATTCTAAGCCGACACTACACAGCAACCAGTTATTAATTAAATGAATATTATATTAATTGTTTTATTAAGACATTTCAATACATAAATAAATTAGCCTGTATGATGTAAAATTATTTCCCTTATAATGGTAAATTTTTATTTACTGGCAATACTAATATCGATGACAGCGACGCCCTTACCGGCCAAGAAATGTATGTGGATCTGTACCTATAGAGACTTCGAGGAAAAGAAAAAAACAATTTTTTTACTAACATTGAACAGCCTTTAAATTCGCGCTTGTACATCAATAAAAAAATTGGGATAGGTTTGTTTCAATGAAAACTAGTATTTTTCCATATACTAATACTAAGGCAATAATATTTTTAAGACGGTTTGGGCATGATAAGGATGAATAGGTAAATTGGATGTGTAAAAACCCAATGTGGAAGGCACTGGAAAGTGGTGTTAGTAGAGGACGACTACGGAGGACACAATCGGACCAAATAGAGAGTTTTCTCAAAAAGGCAGGCGGCTTCTGTAATAATGTCATGCCTAGAAGACATTCCATTAAAATAAATGATAGTTACGGAGTAGGTACATACATACATAAATACATATACTCACGCCATTAGTTCCCATTGGGGTAGGCAGAGACTATCGATCGCCATGGAGTAGGTACCCGCATAAATTTAACCATTTACGTACCCATACAATTTTAAATTTTTATAACGATGAAATCAAAACTCAGCTCTTTTTTTTGAGACTTCACTTCATCGGTTTGAGTTTGAATTCTCGTTGGGCCTTGACCAATGTCTTTTTTATTTATTGAGGACGTTAACCGTGAGCGAAAATATCGTGAGGAAACTATTATAGCTGAGTTATACTTAGTCCTGTCATGTGACAATGTATTTGTAGGTACATTGTTACAGGTTTTTAATTTTGCTATACATATACTCACGGCCATAAATCCCTAAAAAGGGGTAGCCAAAGCTTTAGAGCTAAAAACTCCTCAGCCACATTTGGGAGTTGATATGGGAGATGATGGTAGAAATAAAGTATCGTTGGTGATGGGTCTTCAACCGCATCGCCTAAAAGTCACTTTAAAAAGCCCCATACCCTTAGTCGCCTCTTACGACACCCATGTAAAGAATTAACCTATAAAACCTATAATAAAATATTTCGGTCGAATCTTCTAGCAGAAAGTACTTATAAACTGTACATAAAATTTAAATGATATTTCTTTAGTCTTGGGCGATGGTACAGAAATAGGTACAGTTATTGCGGTAGATTTTTAAGATCACTGAAATGACAACACTTATTTGACTTATTAAAGAATGAATAAATGACTGATTTGGAATGTCAAAATTGACAAAACCATGATCCGGCAGCTAAGATAATAGAACCGATTACGTTGTAACGACTAAAAATAGAGATACAGTATTGTACTTATTTGACTGTATCAAAACGGTGACGTTTCTTAAAATTTTAGAATTGGGCCCCAGTACTGACGTGTGAAATGATTACCTACATGGAGTACGTAGCCAAATATTTGAACGAGAAATTGGAAGCACGATGCACTTATCCAATTAGCGCACACCAAATATACGTCTACAATAGAAATAAAGTCTTTATGGCACATCATTCACAACTTTTTCCATTAATGGCTAGGAATTTTCATTGTACAAAAACTCTGACTAGTCTTATCTAGTGTTCACATCCGTAAGTATCGAAAGGTAGGAAGGCAATATGACAGAGTGTATGTCCTATTAATGTTGATAAAAAGGGAAATTTAATAACAAGAGGTTGAACTCATATACAGTGCGTGAAATAGTTAACAACCTAGACCAAATACCTCGCTGTAAGTAACACGCATTAAGTCTTGACCGAATCTATTCATCTGAATTATTTTGTGTATTAATAATAGACTTAAAAAGAAAGAAAGTCAGCCCTTTCACCTAAAACACTTTAAAAAAACCAAAACCCTGAGTCACCTGTTCCGGCGTTCGTGGGAAATAACGGTGAGTGCTTTTGTAAGCTACACTATATAGCTTATTGTTTCAAGATAACTTCCTGAGAATAGCTGATCATTGGATGTCAAAACCAGAAGCCGTCGTCCAAACAAACTAGCTTTGTGGCGTCAGACATTTGCATTAAGTCCGTTACAAATGGCTGATCAATGTTCCCATTAGTCTGGCATCTCAGACGCAATGGGACGAGCCCCTCTGCTGTCAAGTTCAAGCAAATCTTCTTAGTTCAGCTCTTGACTTGGCGGAGCGGGCGCGTCTCTTGGCTTGCTGTGAGCCAGATTCTGGGCATTGGTTGAGAGCATTATCATCGAGCAACCTGGGCACATTGCTAGACAGAGGCTTCTTTTCTCTAGTTATGGGTTTGCGATTGGGCACCAAAATAAATGAAAGACATCGCTGCCGCTGTGGAGTATTTGTCGATCAGTTGGGGCACCATGGATTCGCATACCTCGCCATTCTGCAATCAATGATATTATAAGACGGGCCCTTACCACTGTCAACATACCAGCAATCCTAGAGCCATCAGGTTTGCTGCGGGACGATGGTAAGAGACCAGACGGAATGTCATTGATTCCATGGAAGAATGGGAGGACGCTAATGTGGGACGCTACCTGCGTCGACACGCTAGCGCCGTCTCATTTGTCGGGGTCTGCATCTAAAGCTGGCACTGCGGCAACGGAAGCTGAGGGTCTGAAGAGGCGCAAATACAGCAATTTAGCTGAAGAGCATTACTTCTCAGCTTTTGCTGTAGAGACTCTCGGTCCGTGGGGCCCAGACGCGCGTCGTTTTTTCAAAGAAATTTCGACGCGCCTGATCGAGAAATGCGGAGATCCGAGGGCTGGCGCATTCTTCGCTCAAAGAATTAGCTTAGCAATTCAAAGGGGTAATGCAGCCAGCCTTCTCGGAACCCTGCCACCAGGCGGCAGCGATTTCGAGAGCATTTTTTATATAATTGAGTCTAGGCTAGGTTTTTCATATATTATAATATTTTTTTAACCTATACAGTTAAATGTGTAAATATATTTGATCATACTAATAATATTATTTGTTTTATGGCTGATTTTGTTTGCTTATGAATAAAAAATGTAATCTGCACTTTAAAGGTATATGAAATATCTGTTCATAGTTCAAGAACTAGTGTTCTGTCAGTAACAATGTCTGTAAATAAAATATATTATTTGTATTATAAATAATTGCTTTATAGTGCCAGCTTAGAATAGTACTACCCCATTTCTTCCGGTGGGTGAACGTAAGAGGTGACTAATGGTATTGGGGCTTTTACGGGATTTTTGGGCGATGCGGTTGGAGACCCAACACCAACAACCTTTATTTTGTCATCTTCTCCCACTCTACTTTCCAAAAGTAGCTGAGGAATTTGAAATTTATTAGCTCTGGGTACCCCTTCTAGGGATTTATAGCCGTGAGTATATGTATGTATGTGTTACAATACAAATAAATAGCATAATAAACTAAGTATTATTAATAGCCCTCTGTGATAAGGATAGTCCATTTATAATTTTAGTAAAAAATATTTATAATGATAAAACTATATAAATAAGTCACATGGCTGAGTTGTACTTAGTCATAAGACACGGTATTTGTACAAAACGGCGAAAGGCCTGCCCCCTATCACGTGAGTAGACTGTCGAAGCAATAACGTGCGTACTTTAAGCACCAGGAGACAATGTCATGTGATGTCTAGAAGTATTAGTACCTCTGCCGACCCCCTCGGGGATATTTGGCGTGAACGTTTGAGTCTTTAGTCTAGAGTCGAAATCTCTTATATTCTAAGTTCAAATTAACATAGAAATAAACATAACTTACGGTGATAAATCCTAAAAAGGGGAGCCAGAGTTACGGAATAACGAATTACCTAGCCAATTTGAAAGTTGAGTGTGACAACCATTGTTTAATAAAATATATATATTAGGTAATGGTAAAAGCAACACGGCGATAGGTATGCCCCTTATCACGTGGGTACTTAAAAAAGAGGGCACTTTGAACACTAGGTGATAATATCTATAGCCCCCTATCACGTGAGTACACTGTCCATGCAAAACGTGGGTACTCTGAACACCAGGTGACAAAGTCACGCGATGTTCAGAAGTATAAGTAGCTCTGCCAACCCCTTTGGGGATATACGGCATGAACAATTGAGTTTATTTTTTGTAATGCAATAAAGTGAAAAATACTCGGTGCTATACATTAAATGATTTTGCAAAAATACTTATGAGAAAACGTAGAATAATCGGCAAAAATAATAATCAGTTAAGTGATAAGAGATAGCAAAAGAGCCAACGTCAATGTTAATGTCATTTAAAAATGTAAATAATCATTTTGTAATAGGTTATACAATTAAGAATTACTAAATATTGTTATAACATAATAAACATAACATAAACGTTCACGCCGAATATCCCCGAAGGGGTTGGCAGAGGTACTAATACTTCTGAACATCACGTGACTTTGTCACCTGGTGTTCAGAGTACCCACGTTTTGCATGGACAGTGTACTCACGTGATAGGGGGCAGGCCTATCGCCGTTTTTGTACGAATACACTGTCACATGACTAAGTACAACTCAGCCATGTGGGTTTCCTCACGATGTTTTTCCCTCACCGTTAACAACCATGATAAATTAACCACACATATGTCTTTAGAAAAGACAAATTGGTGTAGGCCCGACCCAGGATTTGAACACTAGTCGTTTGCACGATAACCGAGTGTTCTACCCACTGGGCTATCTCGGTTGCATATATATAAATATTGTTATATTTACCCGAAAAGCAGTTTAAAAGAAACATCGAATTCAATTTAAATTTTTGTTGTGTCTGTGTCGTTTGTTTCCAACTCAGTTATTGTCAAGTGAAAGTTTCGATTTGCAGTTGCAACAGATACGAGGATATGTATTGGTTTGTTTCAATGAAACTGAGTTTAAAAATTGCTTTTATGTTTTTGTGATGAAACGCAAATGAAATGCTAAGGTCGTGGCACTTAAAGAAAGATATAAAGAAGTATATTTTCGGCTATGGAGTTATCTTAAAAAGTATTAAAATCCTAAAATTTAACTAAATAACAGTGTTGACACAAACAATAGTTTTAAAGAAGATTAGCAGTCAAAACACCACTAATCATGATATATAGATTATAACATACACAAATTATAAACAACTTTCAACCCAACAAGGGTGTCGGAGCTTCAGATTCAGGATTTTTGGATTGGATTCTGGCTGGCTTCAGATTGGAATTTTGGAAGTTGAGGAGTCAAAACAAACGAAACTCAAAGATGGTTGATTTAGGTCCCTAGCCACATCGCCCAAAATTCAGTTTTAGCCCCAATGAAATCCATAAAAGCTGTAATTATCTGTAAATATCCAGCTTACTACGCCACCCTCAGACGACGAGAGCGACCCCGGGGGGCTCAATGAGTTTCCTACATTTAATAGTAACATTCAAACCATGTTTAGTCCCGCCGCTTTCATGCAAATAACAAGTAGATATGCTTTGCAATTACGTTTAACGTTGTATTTGAACTGGATTCATGAATCCCAATGCGGTTTAGACTGTCGTCTATTAGTTTGCTTAATGCAGAGACCTAATAACCGATTAAAGAGCTTGCTGTAATTAACGCGCGGGATTTGGTATGATTATTCTAGATATGAAAAAACAAGCAATATAATATAGTAGTTGATGTGTACAATGATGTATTTCGGGTTTGTAGTATTAAATATCTTTTTTATATATGTATTTTATAAATATATATATAAATAAATAATTTTTTTTTACAGTGTGTATGGATTCGGTGTGTTCTACGATTATACCACTTACTGCGCTCCGGGGTCTCGTGGAGAGGCTCAGCGCCCATTGAACTGTGACTCTTGCCAAATAATAAAACATTTTCGATGTCTCACAAAAGCTGGGAGACATATATATTGCCCGGAAACCACTTTTTGCTTGCCAAACATTCAAAGATTACTCTTTCAAAATAATGAAAACAATCAACGGTTGAAACTTTTATGAAACTTTTATTGACTGAATCGAAATGTTCAGTCGATAAAAGGTTCATTTTGTTAACAAGATTAATATTAAACTTATTTTTAGATTATGATATGTACATTTACTGTAGCATAATTACACTGGTCAACAAAAAAACAGTTTTTGTTTGTAACATGAAAACTTTTGTCTAGTTATGTTTCGAACAAGGATAAGGATAATAGAAATAAAATCAAAATGTTTCAAATACGAATATTTTTTTTGTAATTCGATTTTTAAACATTTTAGATAATTTCAATATTTATTGACCAAGTGAAGATATTCCTCTATATTGCAATAATAAAATCGTGATAACCGTAAGATTTTCTTCTATATTTTGCTACAGGGACGTCTCGTTGTAATATCCAACAATAATCCGCCAGCATACGTGCTTGCACTTGCCTTGATATATTTTTTTCTATAGTAGAAATATCTTGGTGGAATCTTTCACCGTGTTCATCACTAACGGCGCCCAGATTTTCAAGAAAGAAGTCTAAATGTAAATGTAGAATATGTATTTTTAATGGCATATTACACCCTAAAACCTTATACGTAGACAAAAGTTCCTCAACAATACTTTCATAGTCATTCGATCGGTGGCTTCTGAGAAAATTTTGAGTCACTTTCATAAAAGATTCCCAAGCAGATTTTTCCAAATCGCTTAGTTATTTTTAAAAATATGTCATCTTTCATTTATTGCCTGATTTGAAGACCAATAAATACACCTTATTTAATCTTTGTTTCGCTCAGTTTAGAGATTTTTTCTTTTAAGTATAAAAAACCATCACAAGCCATATTAATCATAGCTTTAACAAAAAAAATCATGAGAGTTTTATGTGTAAATATATTATTCGGCTGCACTAAAGGGGGATTTTTTTATATTTGTTTGTCCTGGGGTAAGGAATTTCCGTTTAGGCCAGTCTTTCTTAACATAATGATTTTTTTCGGTCTCTGTTGTCCCGCTCACAAACACACCAACAGTATTTTGTGTATTCTAGTTGTAATCCTAATATTAGGGCAATTACCTTCAAATCTCCACAAACTTTCCAGTTGTGTTCGTTATGTTGAATCTTTTCCAAGATAAAATAATAGATAGATTTAATAGTTTCACAAGATACTTTTATATTACAAGCCTCGCCCAGTGGTACATAGTGGTATAAAGTATGTATAATATAGTGGCTGTAACACGAAAACAAGACCTGATGGAATCAAAGTAAATATAGTTTTTATATGAGGGTAGGTAGGTAATTCAATATTAGTAAGCACCTTTCTTGTTACAAATTTTTGTTGACCAGTGTTATTGTTTTGTATAATTTAAAATATTTTTTTAGAGAAGAAAAACATTATAATCATAAATTTTATAGATTGTTAATGAAAATTAATTAAATCACAAACCCAGGTCGAAGTTTGTGTTGGCGCAAAATTGGTTTCTAAAAACCCGTATTCGTTTATAAATAAGGACGCAATCCTGACACGGTTTTAAATAAACAACATTCTATTGGCTGTGTATATTTCGTGAAGAAAGGCACTTATTATAGAAATGGAAAATCTTAATATTATTTAAATCTTTTTGTTCATGAAAACCTCATGTGGGGATTATTACTAATAAATAAAGGAGAGAAAAATTTCGACATAGGCGGGAATCGAACCCGCGACCTTCGGGTATACGCCCCCGTTGCTCTGCCAATTGAGCTACCGTGTCAATGGCTGGCAGCGCGAAATTCTTCTATCCTTTATTTCTTTTTACACGTTTAAGTAGTGTTTGCGATGAGTAATGCCATACATAAGTCTATATACTCACGGCTATAAAGTAAAAAAAAGTCTATATACTCACGGCTATAAAGTCAAAACAAGTCTATATACTCACTGCTATAAAGTCAAAAAAAGGGTAGCCAGAGACAGGATTAGAAATTCAACAGCCACTTTTGTAAATTCCAGTGGCTTCTGGATCTAGAAAAAAAATACATAAAAATACATACATACATACGCAAATTCCGTCTAGTCCGTTCTGTCCTACCGTTTGTTATACCGGTATGACAGACCGGACAAAAATAGTCCGTTCTGTTCGACTACGCTGTCGAACAGAACGGACTACGAAAAAAGTGTCCGGTTTGTTATACCGGTGAGTTTGACAGGTAAATAGTGTTGTGCTACACAATACATATTCTTGTGAGTGGTAGGTATCTTGTTAAGCTTACTTTTATGCGTGTGAAAATTTTATATTGATTATTACCATTTATAATAAAATAATAAAAATAAAATAAAATAATCATTTATTTCAAAATAAAAAGATAAATCTTTGTTTTTTGAACGTCAAATTTTAACTTAATACTAAGTTTACTTCGGATTCGGAAGGTGTTTTGTTGAGAGAAGAACCCGTAAGAAACTCGTCAACACACATCTTTTTTTAACGTCCATTACAATTTTGGTGTTAGCCCGGAAACATCCTGCACAGAGCCCTGATGACACCAAGCCACTTCATCATTAATGTAATCATTGACATTGTAATAGGCTTTCGAACTAAGATTTCTTTTAACTGCTGTT
>OY755171.1:20546300-20639582 GCA_963576735.1 Bedellia somnulentella | reverse complement strand
TAAGGAGTTGCTAGCTCTAAAGCTCTGGCTACCCCTTTTTTAATAAAAGTTAATTAGCAGTAGTAGTCACAATCATGTTATTTAGTTATATTTTATGTCCAAATGTTGTACATCTTTTATCAAAACGTAAATAGGATTCGATCTAAAACGCAAGAGGTCTACAAAAATGTTCTAGCAGAAACTTATGACATAATATGCCTTACTGAAACTAATCTTAATAGTAGTGTTAATAGTCATGAATTGTTCGATAGCCGCTATAATGTCTTCCGCCGTGACCGTGAGTCTTCTAGTAACCATAAAGCGGACGGAGGTGGTTTACTAGTCGCTGTCGATAAGAAAATTCTTGTAGAAAGGCGAAAAGCTTTTGAAACCTGTGCAGAGGATCTCTGGCTAACTGTTCACACTGACTCATGCAAAATAAATATTTGTTTAGTATATTTACCTCCGGATGGTAGTTTCGCAACATCTGAGGTTTTCTTTGAACGTTGTTGTGATATAGTTACTGATTCTGATGAAAAATTTATCTTTTTAGGCGATTTTAATATGCCAAATCTAACATGGAGCCAAAAATCTGGGTCAGCGACTCTGTCTCATTTTGCTAAAAGCAAGAATAAAAAGAGTGATCTTCTATTAGAGCTTTTGTCCCTAGGAAGTTTAAATCAATATAATCACCTGACAAAATATGATGGAGGCACACTGGATCTTTTTATAAGCAACATATCTGATACTGACATTTCGAAATGTGCGCCCTTGAGTAGAGAAGATAAGCACCACCCCCCATTCTCAGCAATAATAGGTAGTTTACAGACGCTTTATGTACTAAATAATAAAAATAATAAAGTATTAAATTTTAGGAAATGTAATATTGATAAATGCAAAAAATCACTTAAATCTATTGATTGGCAAAAAGAACTTGCAAGTCCTGAGGTAAACACGTGCTTAGAAAACTTCTACCATATTCTAAATTTGATCATTGCAGAAAACACGCCATATAAAAAAGACGACACTCACATTTATCCAATTTGGTTCTCAGATAATTTAAAACGGGCTTTATCGGAGAAACATAAATACCATAGAAAATATAAAAAGTACAAAAATCCCAGAGATTATGACACCTTTTCAATGCTACGTTCTCGTGTTAAGAAAATGCTAAGCGACTGTTATGAAGGATTTGTTACCGGAGTGGAGGACTCTCTAAATTCGGGTAATTATTATAAAGGCTTTTGGTCTTTTGTCAAAAGTAAACGATGTACTGCGTCAATACCACAAAATATGCATTATGCCAACAAGAGTTCCAGTAACCCTATCGAGATATGCAATCTTTTCTCTGACTTTTTTGGTTCAGTTTACGACAGTGTCAGCGGCCAAATTGCTGAGCAATCGAATTACTATGATGACCCTGGTAGGCCTGCCATTCACACTTTAGTGCTTACTCGCGATGAAATATTATCTAAACTACGAAATCTCAACCCAAATAAAGGACCCGGTCCTGATAAATTGCCATCCCAGTTTATTACATCGTTAGCTGCGGTGCTAGTACGATAAGTAATGAAACACGTCGGGGCGCACGAGAAAGACGGTTTTGTCGATGCACCCGAAGAGAAGATTCGTTTCTCGACCGTCGCTAGCACAGCATGTAAAATAAGCGTACGTTCAAGGGCGTGTGACGTCACTGACCGAACGGTTTCGTGTTTTCTCGACGTGGGTAACGACAAGCCTCTTCTTTTGCTAACACAGTGTCACATTAAGGACGGGATATCTCTTCTTTTGACGTTTGGTTGAAGGGAAGTGTCGACGACTATTGTCTTTGTCGGATTGAGGTAACGACAAGGAATTTTATCGAAATATTTTATTCAAGTTATCATTATTTTGCTTTCGTTTGGTGTGTAAAACCAAATATTTCTGTTTGATATTTCGTTCTATAAGTTTTAAATTCGTAAGTGTATTGTGTAGTATTTGTTTACGAGTAAGTATTGTCGTCTTTCTTGTTATTTATACAATTGATAACATCATAACAGTTTTGCAAGTGGGTTAAATGTTATTTGGCGAGACGAGCCGGGCGTAAAATGCAAAGGCGTAGCATTCGTGATGCTTCAAATCCATTTTCGATTCCCGACAATGAATTGAACATTGGAATTGAGTATTCTTAAACCATTTTTTTAAGTTAATTGGTTAAGATAGAAACAGAGATAACCTCTTAAAAAGCCCCATATGCATCCCATGAGAAGAACTGCATTAGTGCTATTGTACTATATTTGTTTACAGTATAGGTATGTTTAATGTTTAAAATAAGGTTTAAGATTATACACTATGTAATACGTTTGGCTACAAGATGAAAAGGGGTATTTCATATTAGAATACAAGCAGGTATTTGTAAATGAAAGAAAGATATAAATAATAATATTCCTTTATTAGAATAAACACAATATACACAGTAATAAAATGTAATATACATACAAAACACCTACTTACAAAAGGCTTAACAATTACTTCAAGCAACACATCACATACATTAGAAGTGTAGCATTATATTATATTATAACTAACCAAAGCAATGTGTTAAAACAGTAACATAAAGCAATACAACAAAAAGTTAATTAAACAAGGCAATGTGTTAAAACAGCAATAAGACATTAAATATACAATATTATGCTGCATTTCAGGTATAATAAGAATTATATACATACAATTCAATTAACACCAACTAAAATTCATACACATGCTTCACAGCTTAGACAAGAATACTAATACAATTTACCCCATTTTTTCAGGTTTCCGATTGCAGATGTGGAGAACCCTGATTTAAGAGAAATTGGTTTACCTAACATCCCACAAGAGCGTAATTTAAATTTTTTGAGACAAGGTGAAGCAAAGAGAAGATTAATTATTGATTCTCATTTTATTAATTAAAATTTGTTTTAAAACTCTACCTTCTTTTATTTTGTTGCATTTTTTGAAGCTCTATTAAGTTACGCAGGCGCAGTTAGGGCAATTGTGTTGGCCTCAGATTGCAGGTATATGAACTTTCTTACATAATTATTATCGAGCAATTTTCGATTCACATTTAATCATTATATCGTTGCTGGTAAACTTTACCTTCTTTTTTTATTAAACTATGCACAGGCACAGCTATTTTACCACAGCATCAGCATTATGCTGGGCAACAAAATTGCCCCAAGGTTGCAATCTATATATTGCTTTAGCTTGATAGCAATATGTTCATATATATGATAACAGGAAATAGGTATTTGAAATAAAAAACAAGGATACGAAAAGAAGACATTTATTTATATTATATATATTTATTGTCGAACACAAGTAAAGCCACTTTTGTAAAATCCACACAAAGTAATATCTTAAAATTATTCAACAGCAACACATAGTAATAGTGTAGTAGTCTATTAAATGACAATACAAAGCAATGTTTTAAAACAAACTGCCAAATTAATCCATATTATAATAGTGCATGCAGCTATATAAATATATTTTAACCCCAACCGCACAGCTATACAAATAATTGAGGTAGCATTTTAACTTACACAGCAATAATACAAAACTTTATTAAAAACTCACACATAAGAAGAGTTGCATTTAAAGGACTATTGTATCATGCTTGTCTTATTTGATACACTTACTTACAATATGTTACCAATACTGACTAACTAAAATGTTTTTAATTCATCAAGACATACTCATTTCAGTTACACACAGTATAGTAGTTCACTATTTAACTAAAACTAAATTAGCAAAACAAATTTGCAACTGCAACACTTATATACTATTCAGAAGCTTCTCGGTCTTATTAGAGGACATTCAAAGTTAGATGGGATATATACATATATATATATATATATACATATGATACTCCTTTTCTGCAATGTTCTGAAAATAAAGAAAATATGCATTAGTTACTTCGGTGATTCTAAGTATAATCTAGTCATAACACCTCCATTCATAACCTTACGATGGGGTACAGAGATCATGTGTACTGCTCAACATGGTTACCTAACGTTCTTATTTAGGTGTCTATGCCTAGATGAAGCTTTACTTGTACATACATGAACAATACATAATTAAATGAACTGAGAAGTTTTGGCTAGATATAGATTATAGATTTGGATCAGGGTATGTATATATATATCCTGAGAAATCTAGCCTGTACCCTCTCGATAGCGTCAATATGCACCTGGTAAAATGGGGTCCAGATCACAGCGCAATATTCTAGTTTACTACGTATAAAGCTATAATAAAGCAAAATGAGCGATCGTGGATTACGAAAATCTCTACTGACTCTGGACAAGAAACCTATCATTTTATTGCATGAGGATATCAGATACTCATTATGTGGTCTAAATGAAAGTTCCCTGTCAAGTATAACCCCCAAGTCTTTAACTTGATCCTCTTTCTGCAAGCGTTCATCATTTATTTTATATGGGTAGTCGGCATAATCTGATTTGGTTGTGGAAAAGGGCATTAAAAAACATTTACTGGTATTCAAATACATCCGATTTTCCTGACACCATTTTGTAAGCTGTTGTAAATCATTTTGTAGCAATTGACAGTCATTAGAGTCCTTGATACGACGAAAAATTTTCAAATCATCAGCATAAAGGAGACAGTCGGAATCTATACCCTCTACCAAGTCATTAATGAAAAGGACAAAGAGCAGAGGGCCCAAATGGCTTCCTTGCGGGACGCCAGATGTGACCCTCAATGGAGCTGACAAGAAACCCTTAATAGCAACAAGTTGTGATCTGTTCCTAAGATACGCAGAGATCCACCGAAGAAGACTACCACAAATTCCAAATTGCCGTTTTAGCTTGTGAACAAGTATGCCATGATTTACCTTATCGAACGCCTTTTTAAAGTCCGTATAAATGCTGTGGATTGGCGTTTTATCGTTGAGAGAGGTATGTATGTAATGAACATATTCAAGAAGATTGGTAACCGTAGATTTTGACTTTACAAATCCGTGCTGCTTTTCAGTTATTAAATGTTGTACGTGGGAATAGACGTAGTTATAGACCAGTAGCTCAAACAGTTTCGCCAGGCAGGATAGAATGCTAATGGGGCGGTAATTATCACACATATCGCATGGACCAGATTTGTGAATAGGTATTATATAAGCTCGTTTCCAAAGGTCGGGGAACACGCCTGATGATAATGATTTATTATATATTATTTCTAGTGGTATGACGAGCTCTTCAGCGGCGCTAGTATAGCAAGTAATAACAGTCGAGATATCTCGTCTGTCGTGGCTTCCGAAATTCTCGGGCTCCTCCCACTTTTGTTAGCACAGTCTTGTATGTCGAGAGAGGACGACAAATCTTTCATGGCCGAGAAGACGTTTATTCGTTCACTTTCCGTCGGTCAATTAGGTTTTTTACTTTTTATTTCAGTGTGTATTTGAGTTCATTCAAAATTAGTTGGTGTCTTTCTACCACTTTGCTTACGGCTAATTATTTTACCCATTTTAGAGGTTTATGTAGGTATATTAAATACACTCTTATATTTTTCTCGTTTCATAACACATTATGGATAATATATCATTTATACAGCTTTGAGTAAACGAAATTTCAACAGGTAGAAATTTTCAAGATTTTGTTGACGTTGGCAGAGGGAAGTTGTCACTCTATGGGTTATTTGCCAAATAAACAAGATGGTCGTTTCGTGTTGTTTTGTTATGTTTCTATCGGTTTTAAATATAAATAGACGAATTTCAAGGATGGAGTACTATTTGTTGATATAGTAAGTATATAAGTTTCTTTATGAATATGCAAGTGATTATAAATGTGTTGTATATGTTTAATGTGCATTTTTTTAACTTTACAGACCAGTGTATTCGAAACTCAAAACACCATCCCCGATTTAGCCACTATTTGGCTTCATCCCTCCAACGCACAAGTGGATAGACCATGTGGAGTTGTGGACCCTCGTAACTTGAGGCCCATCCGGAGATCAAAGAATCCGGCAAACCGATATTGATCGGATGAGACTTAATAAAATCGTAAGTTTTCATTTCACTTTTTACAAGTCGTAAGTATAGCGTACAAGAAATAAAAAAGAAACAATTCGCAATCTAAATCCTATAGAGAATGCTATATGAATCTAAAAGTAATGATTGATAGTATCTGCCTTCCCCAGTGAGAACTTTTGACGCGATCCTATGTATGTATTGACGATGATATGTAATAAGTAGTTATACCAAAAATGAAATATTACTCCTCAATCTTATTTTGGAATAGACATAACACTTATATTTACCTATGCCACCCCATACCTTTACTCATGGCTATAAATCACATTATTTTGTATAAAACAGGGTATATATATCTAGCCAAAACTTCTCAGTTCATTTAATTATGTATTGTTCATGTATGTACAAGTAAAGCTACATCTAGGCATAGACACCTAAATATGAACGTTAGGTGACCATGTTGAGCAGTACACATGATCTCTGTACCCCATCGTAAGGTTATGAATGGAGGTGTTATGACTAGATTATACTTAGAATCACCGAAGTAACTAATGCATATTTTCTTTATTTTCAGAACATTGCGGAAAAGGAGTATCATATATATATATATATACCCATCTTACTTTGAATGTCCTCTAATAAGACCGAGAAGCTTCTAAATAGTATATAAGTGTTGCAGTTGCAAATTTGTTTTGCTAATTTAGTTTTGTTTTCTATAGTTTAATAGTGAACTACTATACTGTGTGTAACTGAAATGAGTATGTCTTGATGAATTAAAAACATTTTAGTTAGTCAGTATTGGTAACATATTGTAAGTAAGTGTAGCAAATAAGACAAGCATGATACAATAGTCCTTTAAATGCAACTCTTATTATGTGTGAGTTTTTAATAAAGTTTTGTATTATTGCTGTGTAAGTTAAAATGCTACCTCAATTATTTGTATAGCTGTGCAGTTGGGGTTAAAATATATTTATATAGTTGCATGCACTATTATAATATAGATTAATTTGGTAGTTTGTTTTAAACATTGCTTTGTATTGTCATTTAATAGACTACTACACTATTACTATGTGTTGCTGTTGAATAAAATTTTGAGATATTGCTTTGTGTTGATTTTACAAAAGTGGCTTTACATGTGTTCAACAATGAATATATATAATACTAGCGACCCGCCCCGGCTTCGCACGGGTGCAATGAAAAATATAACTATTACAGAATGTCCTTATACACAACGTTCACAGCTTTTTTGTCATTAGCCAATACAAACATGTTTTGCTTAGACTATTTATAGGCACGCGCCGCCCGGCGCAAACAACTACGACCCTGCATTTTAAATTTGTAATATCTTCGGTAATATTCACACTTAAATTACATGCTGTAAAAAGCATATTGATCTATAATAAATGCACAATTTATTTAAGGTACTTCATTGGATAAGGATTAATGCTGTATTGTTTAAAATCACTTCGTAAATAACAATTTTTTAGTAAAGAATAAAAATGGTTATGCTGGGTTATCCCTAAGAGATAGACATATACCATCGCGGATTTTTTTGTTGAACTTTTTAAGGTGAACAATACTGTAGTACATTATTTTGGTCTATCTCGTAGGGTTCAGCCAGCGTTTGCAACATAAGCGCAAAAAAACGTGCTTATTTACGACATCACATTAGAAACCTTTAAATTTATCAGTGTTTCTCTACTATATTATGCATTTATTATATATACAAACCTTCCTTAGGAATCACTCTATCTATTAAAAAAAACCGCATCAAAATTCGTTGCGTAGTTTTAAAGATCTAAGCATACATACGGACATACAGCGAAAGCGACTTTGTTTTATACTATGTATTGATAAATAAATGTCTTCTTTTCGAATTCTTGTTTTTTATTCCAAATACCTATTTCCTGTTATCATATATATGAACATATTGCCATCAAGTGTATTGCTAAAGCAATATATAGATTGCAACCTTGGGGCAATTTTGTTGCCCAGCATAATGCTGATGCTGTGGTAAAATAGCTGTGCCTGCATATTTTAATAGAGTTAGAAAATTGTGGCAAAATAAAAGACGGTAAAGTTTACAAGCGACAATTTAATGATTAAATGTGAATCGAAAATTGCTCGATAATAATTATGTAAGAAAGTTGTATTAACATCTCGAACTTGGCAAAACGAAATGGGGTAGCGCTTTTTAAAACCAACGCAACAGTTTCATTGTGATTGGCTTGTGCCAACAGACTTGAACTAAATTTCATGTTTTCCAAGTCAAACTTCATAAAAAATATTGATAAACAAAATAATGACACGAAAGATGGGTGGTGCTTTTTTAAACCGATGCACAGCGTAACAGCAAAAAAAATCTAAAACTATGCAATTTAGTACAGTTTCAAACTAAAAATAACAAATCATTTTGAAACTTTATTTAAAAACATATTCCATAATCATTGACGTGAAAAGAGATAAGGTAGTGGTATTTAAAACATACACTGCACCTTAAATAATAAAACAGTTAAGAATTTTAAACTAAAACTCACAAATCTAGAGTGAAATAAATATAAATAAATACAATAACAAAAAAGGCGTGGTAGTGCTATTTTAAACCAATGTTTCGCGATTAAAATTTACTAAGTTTACAGTTTTAAACTTAAATATGCAATACTCATTCAAAATTTTATGAAAAATTTAACTTTTGCATCTTAATAACAAAATTACGTAATTATAATTTGTTGTCGTGACCCCAACCTCACCACGAGAAATATCATGACTATGTCGTCGCAGCATCGACATATGTCTTCGCGTAATGTAACACTGTGCTAGCAAAAGAAGAGGCTTGTCGTTACCCACGTCGAGAAAACACGAAACCGTTCGGTCAGTGACGTCACACGCCCTTGAACGTACGCTTATTTTACATGCTGTGCCAGCGACGGTCGAGAAACGAATCTTCTCTACGGGTGCATCGACAAAACCGTCTTTCTCGTGCGCCCCGACGTGTTTCATTACTTATCGTACTAGCACCGCTGGTGTTCAGAGTATCCACGTTTTGCTTGGACAGTGTACTCACGTGATAGGAGGCAGACCAACCGTTTGTAATGATTCTTGTTAAAATATATTGTAATGATTTCTTTGAAAAACTTATATTATTAATACAAGTTGATTTTTAATATGAGTACCTTTTGTTAATCAGTTTTGTAAAGTGTTTCACCTCAACTTCCGTTTTAAGTTTTAAATTTAATAGTTGCTGAGATATTTAATCACTGCAAAGTTAGTTTTTTTGTGACTTAATAGAAAGTTGCCTAAAAAGGATTTCAGTTGCCGTGTTAAATATTTGCCTTAATAAAATACCCTTTTCAAATAGCATTCTTTAACAATTGAACTAATTATAATTGCTGTTGAGCTATTCGTATAATTTCTATGGTTATTTTTAAGAGAAACTGTGATAAATTTGACATTTGGTAAATGGATATTATTGGCTGGTCATTAGAATATTCATTGCTCTTGTCCACTTTTCTTTCAATGTCTTCATCCCTGTAAAAACCTTCTTAGATACTCTAACTCCTTCACTTGTTCCACTTTCTTATCATTATCATCAATTGTAATCACACATTTTTACTGTCTTTACAAAACAGTTATGATTTTACTTGGTTTTATATTGACAGGCTACTCTACATGTTTCAAAGTCTTATTTTGTGCTGGGGAATACATAAACTCGTAGTACAATACATACTTGAAAGCTTTTAACACAGTATTAATAATAATGTGAGTATGTTGTTCCTCCCGTGAGTGTTCAGCGAGAGTCTTCATAGGTGATTTTCTTTACTTCTTCTCCTTCACTTATGCACGTGTATTTCGTGTAAAAGTTGTTATGTTTTTGTCACCTAAACTGAAGCTTGAAATTTCAATCAAGGCATTTTAAATCAATCCATGTCAAATGACAAAGGATCATAATCGATGGAAAAAAAGAGTTGCTTAAAGATATTGAATATTCAATATTGGATTAGCAATTTTAATCGTTTAAGCTCAAAATTTTATAGCTTTTCTATTAAATCAGCAGAAGTATACTTGAAAAAATAATTTTGTACTAGCAATTCAAATGGATTAGAATTCGTTTTAAGTAAAAATGTATGGTTGTAAAATAAGAAAATTTGTTTTTTTTTTATTCGCACACAGAGAATCATTTTTTTATGCTTATATAAATACTTTGTCTAATTTTGTAGCTTGTTTTTCCAGTTCGATGTTGCAAAAAAGTAAACTAAATGACCTTAGAGTGGTTTAGTAAATAGGTAAGTAATAAGGCGGAGTTTCCACAACGAGATTTTGGGCAAATGGAATTGGGAGCGAATAGTAATGGAATTACTTACCGGTGAGAACTCTTTGAGTGTTGAACTGTTTACGTACTGAAAACAGATTGCAACAGCAGTTACTAAACTATACTATGACGAATAATGCATTATAAAAAAAATAGCGCTAATACCTAAGTCTAATTATTTCGTGTTAGTTTAGTAAGTTTTACGGTAGTGAAATGTGAATGAGTGGAGCTAACCGTTGCGAATAATTCGTTTATACCAGAATGTGGCGCACCTAAACTAATTTCTGAATGTAATCGAGAGCCTGCTACGGTTTTTCAAGGTTCGATGGCTCTCTCGTGTTACAAAAGTGCTCGATACAATCTCTTAATTGCCTTTGCCTTTTAAATTGGTCTATCCTACAGTTCTGCGTTTGAGTGCATATAGCTTTGTGACGAAATATACTTTTTTTATTGCGTACTAAATTCTGCTTGAAAGATATACAATAGTTGAAATCATGAACTCCTTATTCTTATAGTTTAAATAGTGTTAGTCCATCGAAAAACTAATTTTTTATAGAAATTAAATTTAATAACTCATTATTTTTGGTATCTCTTATTTTATATTAAAATTAATGTGTTACTGCTTTAGTGTTAGGTAAGTAAACAATAGCAACCGTGATAGCCCAGTGGGTAGAACACTCGGTTATCGTGCAAACGACTAGTGTTCAAATCCTGGGTCGGGCCTACACCAATTTGTCTTTTCTAAAGACATATGTGTGGTTAATTTATCAAGGTTGTTAACGGTGAGGGAAAACATCGTGAGGAAACCCACATGGCTGAGTTGTACTTAGTCATGTGACAGTGTATTCGTACAAAACGGCGATAGGCCTGCCCCCTATCACGTGAGTACACTGTTCATGCAAAACGTGGGTACTCTGAATACCAGGTGACAAAGTCACGTGATGTTCAGAAGTATTAGTACCTCTGCCAACCCCTTCGGGGATATTCGGCGTGAACGTTTATGTTTATGTTATGTTATGTATGTAAGTAAACAATATTAAACTGTAATTATTAAAATTTTGAACTTCAGAAATATTCTCGTGACCTCGTTCTTACGTTATAAAAAACCGGTAAATCATCTTGTGCGATATTGAAGGCACTATTTTTGTTTATCATTTTATTTTTATGTTTTTCGATTGAATCGAAAGTTTGTAATAAAGGTATTGCAAATATAACGTGTATCGTGAGAGTGAAGCTAATAGCATGTCCGAAGTTTCCTGGTTATCCTGTAAACGTATTGTCGGGACGTGACCGAAATATCTGAACGTAAATATATCAACACAACGTGACTCCAATTATCAAGTACAAAGGTTTTGGTGTTTGTGCCTATTTTGCAATAAGCTTCTATCGATGCTGACTGAAAACAATGATTATAGAACTATATTAAATACTAGTGGATCGGGCCAGCTTCGCACGGCTAGCGTAGTTTTAAAAATATCTGAGGTTTCTACAATCACTACTCAACCTGTGTGAAATTTAGCGCCACTTATAGCACTCCTGAATAGTTTAGCTTTGTGATTGTAAAAGCGCTTAAAAGAACTGTTCAGTATCTCCGAAAATAAACCCATGCAAACAAACAATCAGAGTTACAAACTTTGCATACATCATACATATACTCACGGCTATCTTTTGCCCGCGCAACCATTACTAAAAAGTAATTCAGTAGATTCAGTATCCACGTGCGACGACAGGACGCGATGGCTTATTTCGTGTATTAATTTGGTGTTTCTACTTTTTTTTTCTTTTTTTATTGAATGGGTAATAATGTAAACTTTTTTAAATGTGAGATGAGTGAGAGAACTATAAACGTAAGAGTAAACAAATATAATCAGGATGCTCCGAATTGCTAAGCTATCAGGAGTTACACGTGTTATTATGAGTCAACCATAAAAGATAAACATATGCTGTTGAAGGATATTTTTAAACAATTTTATGTAGAATATTTCCGTGATACATGATTTCTATGTAACTGTAACCATTAAGGCTGCACACGCGACGAAAGCTTAAAAAATGGAGTAACTTCCCCCGTTTTCCCAAAAAAATCCCTGAATTCCCCTTCACTACTTTGCTAAAAAGTACACTTTAACCTGCCCAGGAGTATGAAGAATAATTCTACCAAGTTTCGTCAAAATCCGTCGAGTAGTTTTTGTTTCCATAAGGAACATACAAACCGACAGACAGACAGACAGACAAAAATTTTACTAATTTCATTTTTGGCATCAGTATCGATCACTTATCACCCCCTGATACTTATTTTGAAAATATATTTAATGTACAAAATTAACCTCTCTACAGATTTATTATAAGTATGGATTATTAATGAGATACTAGATATATGGCTTTTATAACTTTATATATGCCAATGATCTTTTGCTAAGTTTATTTAATATTATATCGTATGATTAATATCCGATTATACCTACGAGAGAGCGGTTCTAGCGTTGATCTCATTCTTAAAATCTATAACCTATTTTTCTAAATGAATGAAAACTGGTTTTATAAACTTTTATTTTAATTTTTGTTTTGCCGTGTAGGGCCGGCATAAAATATCACCGCCTTTCTATCCACGGCCTAGAGTGTCATAAGAGGTGACTTAGGGTAAGGAGCCCATTTTAGTGGTTTTTGGGCGATATGGTGAAGGACCCCTCACTGACGATACTTTATTTCTACCATCTTGTCCTATGAACTTCCAAATGTGGCTGAGGACATTCCAGCTCTAATGCTCTGGCTACACCTTTGTGGGAATTATGGCCGTGAGTATATGTACGTAAGTATGTTATTTATTTTGACTTGTATTTTTTTTATTTTGTTTACATAAAAACATAATAATAAATAAATTTATCTTTATTTTAAGTTTTGAGCGATTGAATCTAATTTGAAATCAAGCTCATTACATAATTCAAACATAACATGAAATGTGAATCCGGTAAAATATACAAAGCAATTGGAACCAGGTGTTGTTCAAATTTTAATAAAAACATTGTATTAATTGACTTGTTAAAGTTATTGATACAACACAAGGTTTTATCTAGTTTGTTATTTTAGCTAGCCTGTGTTAGTTCAATTTAAGTGCTATTTGTCCAAGAACACAACGGTTGGCGATGCATTATTCATGTGCACTCGTTTAATCTCTGACCGGGAAGATGTACTCTGAAAAATATAGCAAGTACCTAATATAAGAAAAACATGCTACCGTGATAGCCCAGTGGGTAGAACACTCGGTTATCGTGCAAACGACTAGTGTTCAAATCCTGGGTCGGGCCTACACCAATTTGTCTTTTCTAAAGACATATGTGTGGTTAATGTATCATGGTTGTTAACGGTGAGGGAAAACATCGTGAGGAAACCCACATGGCTGAGTTGTACTTAGTCATGTGACAGTGTATTCATACAAAACGGCGATAGGCCTGCCCCCTATCACGTGAGTACACTGTCCATGCAAAACGTGGGTACTCTGAAGACCAGGTGACAAAGTCACGTGATGTTCAGAAGTATTAGTACCTCCGCCAACCCCTTCGGGGATATTCGGTGTGAACGTTTATGTTTATGTTATTATGTTTATGCTCATAAAGTGACTTTAATTCCACTAAATGTAGGCACAGTTTCAAACTCAAAAGTTCACGCCGAATATCCCCAAAGGGGTTGGCAGAGATACATTAATATTAATGTCACATCACGTGACATTGTTACCTGGTTTTCAGAGTACACTACGTTTTGTTTGGACCAGTGTACTCACGTGATAGGGGGCAGACTTATCGCTTGTTGTACGAATACATTGTCACGCAACTAAGTACAACCCAGCCATGTGGGTTTCCTCACGATGCTTTATCTAACCGTTAATAACTATGACAAATCAACCACTCATATGCCTCTAGAAAAGACAAATAAGTATAGGCCCGTTTCAAGATTTAAACCTCGCCTGTCTGCATGACGGACGGAAGCTCTTATCCATTGAGTTGTCACGGTTATCAAAACTAAAAAGTGATATAATTTACTTTCGATATTTTGAGTATATGTATGTATTTGTTATAAACAATATATGTAAGGTGTCGGCGTAAAAAAGCACGCACCCGCTGTGATGCGGTTTGGGAGTTTTTAAGTGTTTTTTTTGGCGATGTAGCTGGAGGCAGTCAATTTAAAAATAGTAGCACTTTATATGACACTCACGAGAAGATATAAGGTAGTGCTATTGTCAGCTGCCACTACTAATCGACCCAATTAATATCTTCAAGTATTTATTTGATTGTAGTATTTAGGCAATGTACTGACTGACCTTTGGCTTTTGACTTACCCCAGTGAAAATGTACTTTGATTTAATAATTTTGATGTAAACAAAGCTCCTGAAAGCGATTAAGGTAGCAAAGGCAATTTAACTTCTACAATAAATTTTAATATCTTTCTTTTAAATGCTGAACTGTTACAACAAAAATAATTATATGAGGGAATTTTCTTGTTTGCTATAAGAAGATTAGGGTATTTTACAACTGCTGCAGAGCGTCTCAAGTAGTGTATTTATGTAAAAAAAAAATATAATAACGGGAACTAAACCCTCTGTCTGACTCCGCACTCCTGTAACTATGGTTCAAAAGCCACCCAACTCGTTTCCGTACTTTAACACAAATATATTTGAAATAAGGGTCAAAAACTTTTCTTATTTGAGTGCATACAAAGTATACAATAACACAATGTATAGAATACAGCTTTCATATTTCTCTGAATATTCATCAAAAAAAGGCAAACTTAATTTACGAGTGGTTTAGTGAATTCGTAAGTAATAAGGCGGAGCTCTCAGAATGAGATTTCGAGCAAATGAAATTGTTTGCAAATAGTAATGGAATTACTTATCGGTGAGAACCAAAGGCAAATCTTTGGGTGTTGAACTGTTTGCGTATTGAAAAAAGATTATTCCTGGTGTAAATATACGATATTAGCAAAAGAACTACTTTTAGATATTAAATATTATTTATAAGTTAGATAAATTTATATCATTGTTTTCTTCAAACTAAACAGCAGCTGCTGTCTACTATGATACAAATTACGATAAAAATATATTTGCTTCCTTATTCTTTCCAAAAAAGGGTAAAGTCGTACCTCATTCACTTCAAAATCTTTGAAATCTTATCCTGTGAATGTTCAAAGAGAAAGAAGATGTACTAAAACTTCTAAACTTAACTTTATCGTTATTACACAAATACTAACAGCTATAATAAATCCATAGACACGTCTGGTCGGTCAGATCCCTGAGTTAGGCCTACTAATGTGCCTTTTCTTTGTGTGGTTTGATTTATCTTGGTTGTTAACGGTGGGGGAAAAATCGTGAGAAGACCCACATGACTAAGTTGCCCTTGACATGTGATAATGTATTCGTACAAGACGGTGAAAGACCTGCCCTCTATCATGTAAGTACACTGTCCAAGCTAAACGTGGTTACTCTGAACATCAGGTGACAATGTCACGTGATGTTCAGAAATATTAACACCTCATTCAACCCCTTCGGGGATATATGTCCTGAACGTTGGAGTTGATTTGAGTTGAGAAATACTTTAGATGATTTTCTTGTTTAATTTTTATTAAAAAATGTTTTCAATAGTTTTATAATTATTTATATCACTTTACGCAGATGAAGTTGTGTGTGTCAGCTAGTATGGTTATTATTTACTGTCGGATACTAATATTTATTATTTTCATCTCCATATTGAGATATTTTCTTCTACTTCCTAGGTTATACATTCTTTCATATATTTGCTCCATACCTAAAATAATCAAAATGATTATAGTCTGCTACAATGAGTTGTTAGGTCGGTTAATATTGCTCTGAATTGATCAAACCAATGAAACAGTCCAATACGTATTGATATTCATTGATTCAGTTCTGATGCAATCCATAATACACTGACGAAGCATCGTTACTTTATATTTGCATAAAATTTCCAGCACTCAATATTATTTGAAATTATCATATTAGCCTCATTAGACTCACTGATTCCTCTAGGGGCCACTGTCAGAGTATTCAGGTCATATCATATATGTACGAGTATATAGAGATAATCACAACATTCGTTTCAATCTACTACCTATTTCCTTCATATTCGTTTATACGGACGCCATTAATCTCCATCGGATAGACTAAGTAGTTAAGGTCTTCCAATGATGTAACATCTGCGCTACTTACAATTAAAATGAAACTAAGAAAACTACTCACTTGTATTTTGCGCTTAAATTTTATGTACAATCTCGCATCCATATATTTTATAGATTCTTCTTTCTTTACTAGTAGCACATCAAATAGATTAGTAATTATTATTCTACGAGATAACTGTTAGTAAAATCAATTCAGCTAACAACACAACTCAAGATTTTTTAAGGTTGGGAATCATAAATTATCATTTACATAATATGCTGGCTAGATGGCACTGGATGACACCTGTCAACTGCACGTTCCGAGCTCTCCCTGGCGGAATGTGAGGTCGACATGTGCACTACTGTTTATTAGACGTGTAGCAGTACTACGTAGCTGATTACTTACGTCTACAGAAGAAACATTATTGTCGCGTCGTAGCCTAATGTAATATTAATATAAGTTTTTCAAATTGAAATATTTAGTATTCGATTATGTCCGTGGTCCAGTGGTTAAGAGACTATAGCTTCTGAATATGGTTGTTGCGGGTTCCATCGAGTCAAGGGCAGCACGGGAATGATGGTTATGGAAATCTTTGGCATAGGCCTATGTCCAGCTGTGGACTCTATTGGCTGACGTTGACTTATATTCGCTACCTTTGCCAACCAACTCTCAATTTTCAATATTGACCACAAAACCCCAACACCGCCCTAGGACTGCTTTTCCGGGATGGTGGAAATGATCAACATCTAGGAATAGGAAAACCTTCGTTAGTAATAGGCAAATTGCAATTGATACTAACCTTGGTATTTGTATCTTAGTATTACCTACGTACCTACTTGCCTACGTTATTTTAGTAAAAGTTAAATCTTAGATACTGCTATATTTAATTTTGACTCCATGTCAAACACACCTCACTCAGTGATTCATAATTTCAAAACAAAGTTACAATTACAAACTCGACTGAAGAAATAGTATAAGATCCCACTGCTGAATCTCTACGTTCATGGCGTACAGAGTCAAACACACATTTTAACATAAGTTTGTGAATAGGAGATTATACTGACAGCACGCAGCCAGGCAAAAGTGGCCGCAAGTAATTTTAATTTAATTAATGTTTATTATTTTCTGGAGAAAAATTTCGTTCACTTTTTTTTCAAATATAATACCACCCACATGATAAAAATGTATATAGAGAATTTAAAAATCGATAGGTGCCGTTGCACATTTGGCCGCAACTACCTCGCAGCCAGGTATAAACAGGTTATATTTTGGTATGTTTTATACGTTCATATGTTACACGCATGTTTCTTATATGATATTAAAGCTATTTTTTTTCCTTATATGATGATATATGGCTGCCTGTGAAAAAATGGCCGCAAATCAGGGTTGCCATCTCTTAAAAACGCGAGATTTCCAAGATAAGGAGAAAGAGTCCAAGATACATTTATATACAAATAACAACGAAGTCCTTTCACGGCATAACATGTATGTATGTATGTCCTTTCACGGCATAACCATTGTACCCAGTGACGCTAAAATGTTATGAAAAAATAAAATTTTTTTATAAAAAAAAGTTTATTGGTCAAGTGAAAATAAAAATAAGCTTAATTATAAAGTAGAGAATTTTGTTTATGTGTTAATATATTATAAAAAAAAATATGTATGCGTATAATTGAAAAAATAGTAATTTTTAATTACAGTTCGTAAAAAAATCAGAGGCTTTGATTCAACCCATATTTTACTGTGTTGGAAATCATTAAAAGAAAAGATACTACGGACCATTTTCGTCAATTCTATGTGGCTCAATGCAACTGAGATCGACTGTCTAAAGTTTAGTGCGGAAAATAATGGTTGGCTTCTTTTGGATGGTTTTCCGAAACCAACATGGTTTTTGGGAAGTTCAACTCCGACACAAGTTGAAAATGTGTTGTGTAACACAGACACAGATAATAAATCTGCTTATGATGAAGAAAATTCTGAATGCGACGACGATAATGAGAACTGCGATTCTGAGAGCAATGGAGAATCTGACTTCGATTAAATATTAAGAAAATAATAATTATTTTCTGACAGTCTCCGTGGTCAAGCGTTTTGACTGAACGAACTGTAATTAAAAATTACTATTTTTTCAATTATACGCATACATATTTTTTTTATAATATATTAACACATAAACAAAATTTTCTACTTTATAATTAAGCTTATTTTTATTTTGACTTAACCAATAAACTTTTTTTTATAAAAAAATGTTATTTTTTTTACATAACATTTTAGCGTCACTGGGTACAATGGTTATGCCGTGAAAGGACTTCGTTGTTATTTGTGTATAAATGTATCTTGGACTCTTTCTCCTTATCTTGGAAATCTCGCGTTTTTAAAAGATGGCAACCCTGATTTGCGGCCATTTTTTCACAGGCAGCCATATATCATCATATAAGGAAAAAAAATAGCTTTAATTTCATATAAGAAACATGCGTGTAACATATGAGCGTATAAAACATACCAAAATATAACCTGTTTATACCTGGCTGCGAGGTAGTTGCGGCCAAATGTGCAACGGCACCTATCGATTTTTAAATTCTCTATATACATTTTTATCATGTGGGTGGTATTATATTTGAAAAAAAAGTGAACGAAATTTTTCTCCAGAAAATAATAAACATTAATTAAATTAAAATTACTTGCGGCCACTTTTGCCTGACTGCGTGCTGTCAGTATAATCTCCTATTCATAAACTTATGTTAAAATGTGTGTTTGACTCTGTACGCCATGAACGTAGAGATTCAGCAGTGGGATCTTATACTATTACAAATACTGTGTCATTATAATATATACTTTCACTCGGCCTTTTTATTAAAATTATTTTCTAACACAAACACAATGAACTAAAAGTTTGATAAATGCTGTGATTTATAAAACAGGAACCAACATTAAAGTAAATGTACTTTTCCCTCAGGATCACTAAAAAGATAAAAGGGCAAGGAACAGCTTTACGAGGCCGTCCTTAATATATTATCTACAGTCCCCAAAAATACTGTGAAGTTCTGTTTTCACATTATGATGAAAACAAAAATTGTTTATATTTATATACGAGTAGTAAATAGATTACACATACATTGGTTTGGAGCTATCTATATGCTACGGCCAAAGATCTTGTTTATTGTTATTATGTAATGGTCATACACACTGGCTGTTTCTCCTTTGCTGCTTTTATATTATCCAAACATTGATTCACACTATAAAATACATTTTGGCATGTTTCAATTCAAATCTTACATTTATCGTTTGCGAGATATACACATACCCGAAACTCGACTAACAAAAAACTATTGATAAAAATAATGAATTTCAATTAAACAATTGAATCTTAAATACAATAAAAGTGGCTCAAAATTATATATTTATTACCAATGCTCATACTCCTACTTTTATATTTCATTGTCAATTATATGCATACATTATTCCCTGGTTACACGTCACAAAGTAGCATAAGTAATACAAAGTCCACCTGCGACTCGGAGTTTCAGGAACGGCAATAACGGAACGGAAATATATCTAAACTTTTTTATCATTGACACATAACAAATGGGAGAGGACAATTCTTACTTTTTATCAAACGAGATGTTTAAATTTTCTACTGAAACCGCATTACTTAACGATTTATGGCCGTTTTATTTAATGTTATGCACTTTTAAATACAAGATGTGTTGTGTAAGCTTAGAATAACTTAAACCTTTTTCTTCCGTAAGCGGCAAATTATACTTTTGGGGCTTTCATATATTACAGGGGCTAAAGGTAATTGTTGGGCGATGTAGTTAGGGAACCATCATCAATCATCTTTTATTTTGGTATCTTTTGCTATCTGAACTTCCAAAAGTGACTGAAGAAATGCTAAATCTAAAGCTCCGTTACTCTTTATGGTTTTAAAGATGTTTAAAGTTTGTGTATGTTATTTTATTATATAAAAGGTGGAAAGCTTAGTTACAACCCTCTTCAATATTTCAAATACTTCAAGTCATCCAGCTCAATAAATTGAGTAACCACTAATATTGTTTAATTATTTTTTTTGAGGATAACATTGAAAGAGATAGTTTTGCATCAACTGTATTGCAACTAAAAGCCTATAAGCTTTGCTTGGAACTCCATACCGAATGTGCTATTAACGAAATAGGACACTCTGCAGCCTCAGCCGGCGTTAGTAAATTAATCTTTATAATGACCATGAATTAATGAAAATGAACGAGGTGGACATTTTGATGTGAGTAAAATATAGATATCACCTGTGGAAAGATGTTTTTCATTTCCGGCTCCAGCAAATACTCTTAGGGTTAACAGTCGTAAGTATATATAGGCTTTTAGAAGAACGTGACGAAAACTGTATCACTATTCGTAATTTAAAATCAAAAAATAGTACTCTCGTTGAGAAAGTGGAGTTACTTCGGCAATCTTATGATATGTGTCAATCAGAGCTGGAAAAACAACAGCTAATAATTAAATCTCATGAAGATCAGTGCGCTAAACATGAAATAGCCGTAGAGCGAATTTATATCCTTAATGAGCAGTTGGCAGAGGCACACGCTCAATTATCAGAGTTTCATAGACTTAAAGATATAAATGAAGACTCTCACGCACTTTCTTTATGCGCAGAACTTGAAGTGGAGTCAATATCTTCTTTGAATTCTATCGCGAATCAAAAATCATTAAGTCATAGGCAAATAAAGAAATATAAATTAGTTAATAAACGCATATATAGCTCAACGAAAAATCTGATAAATATTAAAAAAAGTATTAGAAACATTAATAAAACCTACAAAAAAATAAATTTAATTCAAAAAATCGATAGTTTAAATAGCCAACTAAAAAATATGATTGCTAGTCAGGAAGAGGTAAAAAAGAGGTATATGAATATAAGTAACCTAATAGAAAAAGAGACGGATTGTCATAAATTGTCTGGAAAATCTTGTAACTTTATGTCTCCGCCGTTACAATCAGACAAAGAACAATCCATCCCTACCACTACCACCCCGGTTCGCAAAACTATAATATTTTCCGATGGTATGGGGTTACGTTTCGGAGAAATATTAAATGATCACATACATCAGACAGTAACAAACTATTGTTATACTGGTGCTCCCTTTAATTATATTATTGATAAAGTTACTTTGGGTGAATATGACGAGTATACTACAATTGTTATATTATTCGGTAGTAGTATAGGATTAAATAAAAAAATATTGAAGAAAGGCATTAGCCAGCTTTTAGAGATACAAAAGAAATATAAATGTAAGTTTATATTTTGTACCTTACCATATATATATAATTATATGAGTAAGCATAATAATGATATTCATATGTTTTGTACCTTACCATATATATATAATTATATGAGTAAGCATAATAATGATATTCATATGTTGAATAATTTTATATTTAATATGACCAGCCGTCAAAGCGACGTTTTCTTTACTCTGGACGTGAATAAGTTCATACCTTATTCAAGACAACGATCGGGTACTATATACATACCCTTAAATAAAAAACGTACCATTGCTAAATTATTAGCATATCATATATCGAACCCTCCCTTATTTAATATAAGGGAAAACTTACTTACAATATGTGATGGTGGAAACCATAATTTAAACTTTTAAGTGAGACAATAGAAGAGCCTCCTGTCATCCTTAAGCCGTCACCTTCAATTAATATTAACATTGTAAACAAGGAAGGAGGTTCTTCTGGCAAAATATTTAAAAACCGTGCTTTACAAGGAGACCCACAATTTAAATTAGTATTTCAAAATACTCAGGGGTTTTCTTGTAAAGAATTAGAAATTGAATTGTTTTTAGAAAGATATCAAATTGATTGTTTCTGTGTCTCAGAACACTGGCTTAAGAATTGCGAGCTCATATTTGGTTTTCAAAATTACAACTTAGCTAGTAGCTACTGCCGCAATTCTAAAGCCTGTGGTGGCTCCGCTATATTTATAAAAAATAGTATTAAATGTAAAAATCGTGAGGATATTGTAAAACTGAGCGTTGAGCAAGTCGTGGAGATATCCTGCATAGAGTTACTAAACTACTTTATAGTAAGCGTATATCGAGCCCCCTATAGTCAAAATTATGAAAGATTTGAAAGTGTAATGGAAGATGTATTAACTAAAATTTTCAAGAGTAAAAAACAATTAATTATTTGTGGAGACTTCAATATAGATCTCTTAAAAGATAGTACTCAGAAAACACGGTTGATGAGTTTATTCCAATCGTTTAATTTAGAAAATTTATTCTTCGAACCTACTAGAACCAAAACATGTTTAGATAATGTATTTACAAATGCTGAATTCATAAGTAAATCTGTAATAAATAAACTAAAATCTGATCACAATGGTCTTTTTGTAAACTTTCCACATAAGGCACCAGACCGAAAAATTATAGTTAAAAAAAGGAGTATCACTGCTTTCAAAGTTGAAAAATATATAAACTTAATCAGTTATAAGCTACCCACTTCTTCAATAAATAAAAATCCAAATAATAGTTATAATACTTTCTTTAAAGTACTGATAGACGAATTTAATAAAATATTTACTATTAAAGATGTAACTATATGTAATAAATTTAAATTTAGTGAGTGGGCAACACCAGGCATATATAAATCTAGAGAAATACTATTTGATTTATACGATCAAAAAGCGTTCTCACATAATGATGAATTTATAGAATATGTAAAAAAATACTCAAAAATGTTTAATAAAGTTTGTAAGGAGGCTAAAGCAAGATACTTGAGCCAACGTATTAAAACATCTGATAATAAAGTAAAAACCGTTTGGAACATTATCAACACTCAAACTGGCAAAAGCAAATCATGTGATCAGGACTTTTGTATTCGGTCTGATCGAGGTTTGACTACTTCAAATGATGTAATTGCTTGTATTTTTGAAAAATATTTTGCTGATATACCTTTTAAGACCACTGAACACTTAAATTCATCTGCTACGTTAGCTCAAGAGCTGTTGCAACAAAGCGTTGCAATTTGTAAATCTATATTTAATTTTAAAGTTGTCAGTCCCGAAGATATCATTAAAGTGTTTAAATCACTGAAATTGAAAAATTCTGAGGATATCTGGGGTATGTCAGTAAAAGTATGCCATAATTTTATTGTAATAATAGCTCCTTATTTAGCGAAAATGTTTAATGAATGTATAAGTAATGGTATCTTCCCAGATCTCATGAAACATAGTAAAATTGTACCTTTACTAAAATCTGGAGGTGACAAAAATAATCCTGAAGGTTATAGGCCTATATCTATACTACCGGTTATGAGTAAAATATTTGAAAAACTTATGCTTAATCAACTGCTCTTGCATTTTAGTTCCAACAATTTGTTTCACCCTAAAAAATTTGGTTTCACGAAAGGCCGCTCTACCACTGACGCAGGCGTTGCCCTAATTAAACATATTTTTGGTTCGTGGGAACTTAAGAATGATGCAATCGGTTTGTTCTGCGATCTTACAAAGGCTTTTGATTGTGCAGATCATAATATTTTATTCATAAAATTGGGACATTATGGCATCGAAGGTGACGCACTTAAATTAATAAAGTCCTACTTCTCAGATCGAATACAAAAAGTGCAAATCGATAAAATAAAATCATCTGGAACTCATGTAAAAATGGGTGTTCCACAGGGATCTATATTAGGCCCATTTTTGTTTCTAGTATATATTAATGATTTGCCGTTCATGGTCGAGAAAAGGTCTGAAATAGTATTATTTGCTGATGATACTTCTTTAATTTTTGACGTTAAAAGGAATTCGGAAAATATTGACGATGTAAATAATGCAGTTTCCCAAATTCAAACATGGTTTGCTTCAAATAATCTTGTACTAAATGCCAAAAAAACCAAATGTATTAAATTTGCATTACCAAATGTTAAAAGTGTTGATAATGAAATTACATTAAATAATGAAAAATTACCATTTACGGATAGCGCAGTTTTCTTAGGGATACATCTGGACTCAAAGCTCCAATGGGGACCCCACATTAGCGCGCTAGCTGGCAGGCTAAGCAGTGCTGCCTATGCCGTTAGAAAGATAAGACATTTAACTGATGTACAGACCGCTCGTTTAGTTTACCATAGTTATTTTCATAGCATCATGTCTTATGGCATTTTACTCTGGGGCAGAGCTGCTGATGTTGGGTCAATATTCATTTTACAGAAAAGAGCAATAAGAGCTATTTATAATTTAGGTTCACGAGATTCCCTTAGAGAATTGTTTAAAACCATAAATATAATGACACTGCCATGTCAATATATTTATGAAAACATCATGTATGTGAGAAAAAATTTGA
Source organism: Bedellia somnulentella (assembly GCA_963576735.1). NCBI lineage: Eukaryota > Metazoa > Arthropoda > Insecta > Lepidoptera > Bedelliidae > Bedellia > Bedellia somnulentella. The sequence continues at coordinate 20,614,794 of OY755171.1, read as the reverse complement.
AAGCATTTTCCAAAAACTGTGACAGACATACTAGAAGTCTTAGAGATAATAATAAAATTTCAATTCAAAAGTACAGATTGTCAAAAATAAATACATCTTTTATGGGGTTATGTGTAAAATTTTATAATAAAATACCTGATGACATTTTGAATCTAACAGAAAAGAAATTCAAAGTAATTATAAAACGCAGTCTTCAATTAAAAGCTTATTACAGTTTAAATGATTATATGATAGATGAAACTGCTTGGTGTCACCAGGGCTCTATTCAGGATATTTCCAGACATACACCAATATTGTAATTTGACTAAGAAAAGATGTGTGTTGCTGAGTTTCTTACGGGTTCTTCTCGCAACAATACACCTTCCGAATCCGAAGTAGAGTCAGTAGAGTAAGATTTAACTTATACGTAAGTTTGTGACGTTCAAAAAATAGAGAACAATTCTTTTTATTTTGAAATAAATATTTTTTATCTTTATCTTTTTTTTTTTTTTTATAAGTAGGCAAATATGTTTAAAACAGAAAAAGGTACTCGCGGATGTGGTATAAGGTGAGTAAGTATCTTAAGACTCCAACGATCTCGGCATATGAGATATATGGGAGTTGTCGCAGGGGTAATAAAACTTCTAAATATCACGTGACAGATTTTTCTGAATATCATATTTGGTACTAATAACATGAGTAGTGGTGATTTCATTGATAATCCCCAAAATATATCGCCTGTGTCATATTTGACATTGGTTTTTTACCGTCATATTAGAAACACTGTTATTTAGTACATTCTGAGGCTTTCAATTACTTTTACTATAACTCCTTAGCCAAAAATAAACTTTCATATACGAGTATAACGAGTAAGTTTGTAGTCAGAAGTAACTGCACTTTAACTGCCACATTGCGTATCATCACAATGCAAAAACTTAAATAGTTACTTTTTTAAACTCAGTGGATTGAAACAAACTAAAAGATATACTCGACTCGTATCTGTTGCAACTGCAAATCGAAACATTCCCTTGACATTAAGTGAGTTGGAAACAAACGATACAGAGACAAAAAAAAATAAATTGAATTCGGAACTTATCGGAAATATCGGATATGCTTTTCCAGAAAAATTTTTGTCTGTTGCACAACTATTTCTATTTTACCAAATTATTATTTACACTTTTAAGTAACATTTGCATCGACACCGACGAGACATTGGCATACGCATACCGCACCTCCTATTTCTCACTTTATCAATTTACTCAAAACTAAAACTTAAACGTTCATGCCATAAATCCCCGGAGGGGTTGGCAGAGGTACTTATACTTCGGAATATCACGTGACATTGTCACCTGGTGTTTAGAGTACCCACGTTTTGGTTGGACAGTGTACTCACGTGATAGGGGGCAGGCCTATCGCCGTTTCGTTTTTACCATTATCTAAGAAATTATTTTTCTGAGGACCTAATATAATACTTTATTTTCATAATTTTAAAAGTTGAACTCATATCAAAGGTAGAAATAGTCACATTTGGTTGGATGTTCATTAACTAGAGCAATTGGATTCAATCGGCAGATCATTGAGGAATTCATCAGACAGCGCACTGCTTCGTTAGAAATCCAACTAAATCGAGCAATTAATTGGAATGTACATTGGCCTAGTCCCAAATTAACTTAGTTAAGATTGCAAATTAATAGTTCAGCATCAATCGTCATTTAAATATATATTTGGTACCATACACAATATAAAAGTTACCTACTTCTAATAACGGCAATTATCCCGAGAATTGAGCTTTGGAGTTGAGCCTGTAGCCTGTAGAAAAATAACAAGTTTATTAAAATGTGTGTAGATCAAATTTTGTGTAAAAAATGCATTTTTCTTTGTTTTAAATGGGTTTTAAATCATCAATAAGATAATATAAAATGAATTTCACTCTCTTCCGTCTGCGTAAGTTTCTAAATAATGGGACCAAATTATTTGCTTCACGTGTAACTATTGAGATTGTATCACTCTCATATTACCATAACGGCCTGCTTTCATAATTTATGGGATACCGAGGCATTATGGGTCTTTATTTCTTTTGTTTAAAAAAAACGTACGATTATGTAAAAAACTATAACAAGCACATTACCCGAACTTTCGAAACACACATTCATATTCTCCACACAAATGTATACTCGCAAGGGATTTAAACTTAAGACCTCTGGACCCAAAACTTGTCACCCACCAACTAGGCCACAAAATCATCAACAAGTCTATTATCAATTTAAAACTAAGCACTTTTCAACGATACAAAAAATACGATTAAATAGTGTCGTTATTAAAGGTATGGCAAAAGCGAAACAGCCATCACAAAACCAGTGATTATTCGGTTTGGAAACGGAATAAAATTAACATATTAAACTAATCAGTTAATCAGACAGGAGCGATCCATTGAGCCTTCTCAAACAGTTCACATCGCAACGTAGTAGACACTCGGTGGAACTCAGATGCGGGATTAAGGTGCTATGTCCGAGTGAATTATTAGCTATGTTAAACCCGTTCATACATTATTCAATATTGTAATGTGTGGTAACCTTACTATCCAAAGGTTATAAGGAAGAGATTGCCAAATGTATTTTGTGTAAAAATGTTAATTATTTTTGATGTGTAAGAAAACTGTTTATTATTTATATTGGATGAATTGCAGTTACCATAAAATAACTATTTAACAATTATTAATAAACTCCCTCGACACTGTTTATGGTGTCACTGGGGACTTCGAGGACTAATTGTGTAATATGACCGCGTATCTTAACTTCACGTATATTTAATGCTGGAGCTTGTCTTTTAACTTCTTTTGAGACTATGAAAAGGCCATTTTATCTTCATATTATGCTCTAATATTGTGTGTTGTTTGCAATTATCTCGCTCGTTTGTAATTTAGATTATATATAACATACATTGACTAACGACAGATAGTTACTTGATGAAAAACATAGCTAAATATAAAGTTAGGGCTTATTCACATATAAATACATACATATACATAAACATAAACATAAACATAACATAAATGTTCACGCCGAATATCCCCGAAGGGGTTGGCAGAGGTACTAATACTTCTGAACATCACGTGACTTTGTCACCTGGTGTTCAGAGTACCCACGTTTTGCATGGACAGTGTACTCACGTGATAGGGGGCAGGCCTATCGCCGTTTTGTACGAATACACTGTCACATGACTAAGTACAACTCAGTCATGTGGGTTTCCTCACGATGTTTTCCCTCACCGTTAACAACCATGATAAATTAACCACACATATGTCTTTAGAAAAGGCAAATTGGTGTAGGCCCGACCCAGGATTTGAACACTAGTCGTTTGCACGACAACCGAGTGTTCTACCCACTGGGCTATCACGGTTACATATACATATATACTGTGTTTATGTCTGTAATACACTGTGTCTGAAAGAGTGGCGTGAAAGTGAGTATGGACTGAGAATGGGTGGATTCGTCATCAAATGCCTCTTATATATTGATGATCAAGTGTAACTTGCATCGTCGGTTGAAGAGTTGCAAAAGATGATGAATATTGCATGTGCGTCGTTTGAAAGAAAAGGAATGAGAGTGAATGTGGATAAAACCAAAACCATGGTTTTCGAGAGAGAGGAGAATATGACTGAATGCGTGATTGAGATCAATGGTAAGAAAGTGGAACAAGTGAAAGAGTTCGTATATCTGGGAAGTTTGTTTACTAGGGATGGAAAGTGTGATGAAGACATTGAAAGAAGAGTAAAATAGGGCAATGCGGTAAATGGAGCACTGGATAGTCTCATGTCTAGTCAATCGGTGTCCGAAAAGGCCCGAATGGCTGTGCATGATGCTGTCCTCATTCCTACGCTTATGTATGGCAGTGAATTGTGGGTGTGGCAGAAGGAGCATGAAAGCAGAGTAAATGCAGTAGAAATGAGGTCCCTCAGAAAAGTTTGTAATGTGAAGTAATGTGACCGCGTGAGGAATGACGTGATTCATGAAAGATGTGGTGTAAAAGATGATATTGTAAGAAAGATAGAAAAGGAATGTTGAGATGGTTTGGGCATATGGAGAGGATGGATGACAGTAAATTGGTAAAAGAGATCTATAGAGCCAATGTCGAAGGTAATGTTAGTAGAGGACGACCTCGGAGGACACATTTGGATCAAATAGAAAATGTACTCAAAAAGGCAGGTGTCCGTAGTACGAAGAATAAAAGAGCATGTATGAAAAGATTGACGGATGTGAATGAAGCTAGAGAGGTTTGCCAGGATCGTACAAAGTGGCAATCGATAGTCTCTGCCTACTCCAATGGAAACTAACGGCGTGAGAATATGTATGTAAGTACATACATACATATACTCACGGCTTTAAATCCCTTGAAGGGGCAGCCAGAGCTAGGGAATTTGAAATTCGTCAGCCACTTTTGGAAGTTGAGTGAGGAAAAGATGGTAGAATAAAGGTTGTTGGTGATGGGTCTCCAACCGCATAGCCCAAAAATCCCTTAAAAAGCCCCAATACCGTTAGTCACCTCTTACTGAAAAAATATACTCGTATAATTATTTTGAAGACAATGACTGAAACGAACTTTCCCATCTGTGCTTCTTCCGTATAAGACATGTAGAAAATGGTAAATTGTATAACTATTATTTTAAAATGATAAGTAACAAAAAAATCGTTATTTCGTAATACACACATATACTCAAAATATCGAAAGTAAATTATATCACTTCTTAGTTTTGATAACCGTGATAACTCAATGGATAAGAGATTCCGTCAGTCATGCAGACAGGCGAGGTTTTAAATCTTGAAACGAGCCTATACTAATTTGTCTTTTCTAGAGATATTTAGGTGGTTGATTTGTTATGGTTATTAACGGTTAGATAAAGCATCGTGAAGAAACCCACATGGCTGGGCTGTACTTAGTTGCGTGACAATGTATTCGTACAAAACAGCGATAGGTCTGCCCCCTATCACGTGAGTACACTGGTCCAAACAAAACGTGGTGTACTGTGAATCCAGGTGACAGTGTCACGTGATGTGACGTTAATACTAATGTACCTCTGCCAACCCCTGTGGGGATATTCGGCGTCAACTTTTGAGTTTGAAACTGTGCCTACCTTTAGTGCAATTAAAGTCACTTTATGAGCATGTTTTTCTTATATTAGGTACTCGCTCTATTTTTCAGAGTATATCTTCCCGGTCAGAGATTAAACGAGTGCACATGAATAATGCATTCTTGGATAAATAGCACTTAAATTGAACTAACACAGGCTAGCTAAAATAACAAACTAGATAAAACCTTGTGTTGTATCAATAACTTGAAAAAGTCAATTAATACAATGTTTTTATTTAAATTTGAACAACTCCTGGTTCAAATTGCTCTGTATATTTTACAGGATTCACATTTCATGTTATGTTTGAATTATGTAAAGAGCTTGATTTTAAACAAGATTCAATCGCTCAAAACTTAAAATAAAGATAAATTTATTTATTATATGTTTTTATGTAAACAAAATAAAAAAAATACAAGTCAAAATAAATAACATACATACGTACATACATATACTCACGGCCATAAATCCCACAAAGGTGTAGCCAGAGCTTTAGAGCTGGAAAGTCCTCAGCCACATTTGGAAGTTCATAGGACAAGATGGTAGAAATAAAGTATCTTCGGTGAGAGGTCTTCAACCATATCGCCCGAAAACCACCATAATGGGCTCCTTACCCTAAGTCACCTCTTATGACACACGCGCCCGTGGATAGAAAGGCGGTGATATTTTAAGCCGGCCCTACACGGCAAAATAAGAAATTAAAATAAAAACAAAAGTTTACAAAACCAGTTGTTATTCATTTAGAAAAATAGGTTATAGATTTTACGAATGAGAGCAACGCTAGAACCGGTCTCTCGTAGGTATAATCGGATATTAATCATACGATATAATATTAAATAAACTGACCAAAAGATCATTGGCTTTTATAAAGTTATAAAAGCCATATATCTAGTATCTCATAATCTATACTTGTACAGAGGTCAATTTTGTACATTAAATATATTTTCAAAATAAGTATCAGGGGGTGGTTAGTGATCGATACTGATGCCAAAAATGAAATTAGTAAAATTTTTGTCTGTCTGTCTGTCTGTCGGTTTGTATGTTCCTTATGGAAACAAAAACTACTCGACGGATTTTGACGAAACTTGGTAGAATTATTATTCATACTCCTGGGCAGGTTAAAGTGTACTTTTAGCAAAGTAGTGAAGGGGAATTTAGGGATTTTTTTGGGAAAACGGGGGAAGTTACTCCATTTTTTAAGCTTACGTCGCGTGTGCAGCCTTAATGGTTACAGTTACATAGAAATCATGTATCACGGAAATATTCTACATAAAATTGATTAAAAATATCCTTCAACAGCGTATGTCTATCTTTTATGGTTGACTCATAATAACACGTGTAACTCCTGATAGCTTAGCAGTTCGGAGCATCCTGATTAAATTATTACCCATTCAATAAAAAAAGAAAAGAAAAGTAGAAACACCAAATTAATACACGAAATAAGCCATCGCGTCCTGTCGTCGCACGTGGATACTGAATCTACTGAATTACTTTTTAGTAATGGTTGCGCGGGCAAAAGATAGTCGTGAGTATATGTATGATGTATGCAAAGTTTGTAACTCTGATTGTTTGTTTGCATGGGTTTATTTTCGGAGATACTGAACAGTTCTCTTAAGCGCTTTTACAATCACAAAGCTAAACTATTTAGGAGTGCTATAAGTGGCGTTAAATTTCACACAGGTTGAGTAGTGATTGAAGAAACCTCAGATATTTTTAAAACTACGCTAGCCGTGTGAAGCTGGGCCGATCCACTAGTATTTAATATAGTTCTATAATCATTGTTTTCAGTCAGCATCGACAGAAGCTTATTGTAAAATAGGCACAAACACTAAAACCTTTGTACTTGATAATTGGAGCCACGTTGTGTTGATATATTTACGTTCAGATATTTCGGTCACGTCCCGACAACACGTTTACAGGAAACTTCGGACAAGCTATTAGCTTCACTCTCACGATACACGTTATATTTGCAATATCTTTATTACAAACTTTCGATTGAATCGAAAAATATAAAAATAAAATTATAAACAAAATTGTGCATTTAATATCGCACAAGATGATTTACCGGTTTTTCATAACGAAAGAACGAGATGACGAGAATATTTCTGAATAGTTGTTAGAATAGTTGTTTCAATTATAATGTGCAATCGTGAAAATCTTAGAAAATACAATATTTCTGAAGTTCAAAATTTTAATAATTACATTTTAATACTGTTTACTTACCTAACACTAAAGCAGTAACACATTAATTTTAATATAAAATAAGAGATACAAAAAATAATGAGTTATAAAATTTAATTTATATAAATTATTAGTTTTTTGATGGACTAACACTATCTAAACTATAAAAATAAGGATTTTATGATTTAAACTATTGTATTTCAAGCAGAATTTAGTACGCAATAAAAAAAGTATATTTCGTCACAAAGCTATATGCACTCAAACGCAGAACTGTAGGATAGACCAATTTAAAAGGCAAAGACAATTAAGAAATTGTATCGAGCACTTTCGTAACACGCGAAAGCCATCGAACCTTGAAAAACCGTAGCAGGCTCTCGATTACATTCAGAAATTAGTTTAGGTGCGCCACATTCTGGTATAAACGAATTATTCGCAACGGTTAGTTCCACTAATTCACATTTCACTACCGTAAAACTTACTAACCTAACACGAAATAATTAGACTTAGGTATTAGCGCTATATTTTTATAATGCATTATTCGTCATAATAAAGTTTAGTAACTGCTGTTGCAATTTGTTTTCAGTACGTAAACAGTTCAACACCCAAAAAGTTCTCACCAATAAGTAATTCCATTACTATTCGCTCCCAATTCCATTTGCCCAAAATCTCGTTGTGGAAACTCCGCCTTATTACTTACCTATTTACTAAACCACTCTAAGGTCATTTAGTTTACTTTTTTGCAACATCAAACTGAAAATCAAGCTACAAAATTAGACAAAGTATTTATATACATACATACATACATACATACATACATATACTCACGGCTATATTTCCCTAGAAGGGGTAGCCAGAGCTAAGGAATTAGAAATCCCTCAGCCACTTTTGGAAGTTATGTGGGGAAAATATGGTAAAAATAAAGGTTTTTAGTGATGGGTCTCCAACCGCATCGCCCAAAAATCCAATATAAAGCCCCGATACCCTTAGTCGCTTCTTACGACACCCATGTAGTGCCGGCTTAGAATGTCGCTACCCCTTTCTTCCCATGGGTGTCGTATTTATATAAGCATAAAGAAATGATTTTCTGTGCGTGAATAGGAGAAAACAAATTTTCTTATTTTACAACCATACATTTTTGCTTAAAACGAATTCTAATCCGTTGAATTGCTAGTAAAATATTATTTTTCCAAGCATACTTCTGCTGATTTAATAGAAAAGCTACCAAATTTTGAGCTTAAACGATTAATATTGCTAATCCAATATTGAATATTCAATATCTTTTTAACCGACTTCAAAAAAAGGAGTGTTCTCAATTCTACCGGTATATATTTTTTTTTTTTTTTATGTTTGTTCGCCAATTACTTCGCCATTTATGAACCGATTTTGATTATTATTTTTTTATTCGAAAGAAGATACTCCCGGATTGGTACCATGATGAGGATATCAGGGTCTGATGATGGGATCCTGGAGAAATCGAGGAGAACCCTCAAATTTTATAGGCAAATGTACCGCGTTTTACATATTTTCTGAACTTATATTGGCATTTGCTTCTGAAAATCATATTGTTATGCTGCTGAGCTGATGATAGAAGGTGTGGATCCTCAATCACTAGGTATTAGGAAACAGTTCTTTCCACATTCTATATAGATTTATACTCCTCTTCGTAGCTTTTATGAAGAGAAGTACAGGTTCACTAAACATTTCTTTTGTTATGTTATTGTTACCGAGAAAGTACCATGAGACCAGGATCTGATGATGGCGTCCCAGGAAATCGAGGGGACTGTCGAAACTCACAATTATGTGACAGTGTATTTGTTCAAAACGCCGATAGGCCTGCCCTGTATAACGTGAGAACACTGCCTAATAAATCGTGGGTACTCTGAACATCAGGTGACAATGTCACGTGATATTCAGAAGTATTACTACCTCTGCTAACCCCTTCAGGGATATTCGGCGTGAGCGTTTGAGTCTTTCTTGAGATGTAGAATTGAAGACCAATGCCTTTCGAAGGATTTTAAGAACAATGTAAGGTTACATATGGTTGAGCCTATTTAATATCGTACTATAATAGAAATACCGGAAATACGAAGAATAATACAGTAACTGTCGCATCCTCATCCGAGAGGCATCTTTGCCAGGTCTACCCATCTCTAAAACTCGTAAAATAAAATAATTTTTAACAAAAAGAAAACCGACTTCATAAAAAAACAACCGAAAATAAACAATCTAGTACTAAAAAGTACGAAATAAGTTTTTTAATTGAATATGAGTACTGTGATTGATTTGATACCTTAGCAATTTCTTTATTCCACACGCGTCAGTTCAACCTACCTAAATATTACAATTCTCTTAAATTAATTTTTGAGTCGGTGCCAGACAAACAAAAGTAAATTCACCCTGCTATCTATCTCTGATTATTACAATCTAAACAATATATATCTATCGCCTAACGTTTTAAATGATAATACGTACAAAAATCAATTTACCCTACAACTACAAGGTACCCTACATTTTACATGTATATGAAGTGCGAAATACACACTTCTTATTATCAATTATCATCGAGGCTGGCACCGGCTCACAAATTAATTTAAGAGAATTGTAATATTTAGGTAGGTTGAACTGACGCGTGTGGAATAAAGAAATTGCTAAGGTATCAATCACAGTACTCATATTCAATTAAAAAACTTATTTCGTACTTTTTAGTACTAGATTGTTTATTTTCGGTTGTTTTTTTATGAAGTCGGTTTTCTTTTTGTAGCTACTCTTTTTGTTCCGTCGATTATGATCTTTTGTCATTCAACATATATTGATTTAAAATGCTTTGATTGAAGTTTATGCAAATCAACAAGGCTTCAGTTTAGGTGACAAAAACATAACAACTTCTACACGAATTACACGTGCATAAGTGAAGGAGAAGAAGTAAAGAAAATCACCTATGAAGCCTCTCGCTGAACACTCACGGGAGGAACTATATACTTACATTACCATTAATACTGGAAGATTAAATTCTGCCCCTTTTGGGTTTTAAAAATATAAGCGATAGCAGTATGTTGATTAAACTACTGCATGTCCAAAAACTTTGAGAACTTAAGTTAATTAGCAATGAAGCTGCTATTATGCTACTAAAGATTTAAATGAAATTAGAATAAGCTGCTAAATTTTATCTTGGTCTCTGGTAATATCATTTAACTTTATAAAAGGTATTTAAACTGAAATTATGAGAAATTAAATGCGGCGAAAGATACCAGGCCTAATGTTATTTTGATTCTACATCAGTTATTAGTCTAAATGAAACCATCACTTTTTAAAAAAAATCTGCTTTAATGTGTGGTCGTGTGTAAGAAGTATCAATTATAAGTGTCTAGTTGCAGTTTTGCAATAACTTGTTTTCATTAAATGCATATGAACGATTGGACGTACGCATAAGCGCTCAGTTGTCGCAGTAGGTGTTTTCGTGATTAAATTTCTAAGAATAGCTGCTTATTCGATGCCAGTAGCTATAGACTATACAAACAAACCTTATGACGTCAAAAATTTGCATCGAGTCCATAGCAACAGCATTATCCGTCCCTCACAGATAAACTAACAATTTTAATAAGGAATGCTAAGTTTTGAGCGCAGCCCAACAGTATGATTTAAAAGCTGAATACATTTTTAAACCATTTGATGTATTGAGAGTATTCTAGTAATAAATGGTATATTGTTTTAACTGATTCTATTGTAAAACGTTATATGACGACCGATATTTTGTAGGAGGTATCATAAAACATTTAGTTTAGAGATGGGTATATAGCATGCATAATAGTTAAAAGAGTTCGTAGTTTTTTGCTTTCTTGCGTGACCGTTTAGGGGCACCCTAACCGCTCTACACCAATCATTTGTGATTTTGCCAAGTTTGGAAAAGAAAAAACGACCAAGAAGCCACTCTTTACCAGCCCTTAGCATTTCGATATTTATTGTATCATACCCTACTGCTTTCCCTAATTTCATACTTTTCATCGCTTTTACAATTTCTTTCATACCTTTCATACTTTCATTCACGTTACCCCCACTACTTTGTTACAATTAATATTCCTATCATATCAGAAGAAAGAAGGCGAAAAACATTTATTCGCTGCTACACACGTAAAAAAAGACACATACACATAGCACAAAAATGGGTCCGTATTGGCTCACATAACATTCTAAATCATATTCGTTGTCTTTCTAACCATTCGTGTTCATAATGATCACTCTTCGTAATTTTATGTATCATACTTTATTTATTAATACATTTTTAATACTATCAGCGGAGTTCATAACAGTTAGTGATATATTTTTTTTATTAATAATGTTACTACCAAGATTTTTGTTCAAACTACATTTTTTTAAGAATTTCTTTCTTCATAACATTTAATGATCATATTGTTTTAATTAATAATATTGTTTCTAGGATATATTGTCTGTTATGTTGAAGATATTGGAAAAGAATAATATTAATTCAATAAAATCATGTTCCATATATTCAAAAACAGATTACGCATTTAAGGTACTCGCTCCGCTTGCTCGTTTTATACATAACCAAACCTAGTGAAATGTAACCTTCCTTTGCTTTGCCATCAGTGGCTTTCGCCCCCCGACCCCCCAAAGCAAGAGGGCTCCGCCCCGCTGCACCCCTCTTGTAAACATCCAAGCTAGCAAGCATTCAAACAAGCAAGCAAATATAAACAAAAACACATATTATTGATATTATTATTTTTATATATTGGTATAAATCACATTTATGAATATTATGTTTATTTATTGAAATGATTACGAGTGTCGATCATTAGTATAAACAAATATTAGTAAATACAAACTGTATGATTAGTGATATTACGAAATTAAATGACTTTATTTTAATAAATAAAGAATAAATAAAGGAAAGAAAAATTTTCGACACAGGCGGGGATCGAACCCGCGACCTCGGGTAAACGCCCCGGACGCTCTGCCAACTGAGCTACCGTGTCAGTTGGCTGCCAGTGCGAAATTCTTCTATCCTTTATTTCGTTTACACGTTCAAGTAGTGTTGCATTCTATCTGAAAAGGTAGACAAGTGGCCTTCCGAATTAAAGTATCCTTTCAAAGTAAAGAAGATTTTCCCTAAAAAAATACTTATACTGCGACTAAAATATTTTGGACATATATGAAATGTGAAAGTCAATACTCAACCATAACAACTCTCCGTCCCTGTGCAATAAAAATATCAAACGACATCAGACGGCTTAATTCCGATCTTATCTGTATCCGGAGTAACGCGGGCGTCAGGGATTTCTTTCACTGATATAAATCTCATGAGAAATATTGGTGCGATAATTAGATGACCCAATGATCATGCCATGATATGTTTGTTTATTATTATATTACTAATTTTTATTTTTATTTAATTTTTATTACTAATTTTTATTCTTGCCGTGTAGTGTCGGCTTAGAATAACACTACCCCATTTCTACCCGTGGGTATTCTTAAGAAGCGACTAACGGTATTGGGGCTTTTAAGGGATTTTTGGGCGATGCGGTTGGAGACCAATCATCAAAAACCTTTATTTCACCATCTTTTCCCCACGCAACTTCCAAAAGTGGCTGCAGAATTTATAATTTCTTGGCTCTGGCTACCCCTTCTAGGGAATTACAACCGTGAGTATATGTATGTATGTATGTATTCTTTAATATGTTTATTCAAAAAAAGTCAAAAAGTCAAAAGTCAAAAAGTTTATTTTTCAAAATAAAGTTAAATACTAAAATTTTTTGAACGTCAAAGTTTTAAATTAATCGTTAATCCGTTGCTTCGGAAGGTGTTCGTAAAGAGAAGAAACAACAAAGAAACTCTTTACATTCACATTTTTTCATTTTTTCAAAATATGGTTTGTACAATTTCAATTTATAAACATGTTTTTACTTTACAAAAGATTTTCTATGCGACCAAACCAAACGCTAGTTTGACATAATTAAAATGAATTGTCCATCACAAAAACCAATCACATAACGTGAGAAGAAAAATCCTCACCAGACAATTATTCCTAGGAATAACGAGGGAAGATTTATAGCTTTACGGACATGGTCAGGTGCGCGTTGGGTCCTTGTCGTTTAAAAAATCTTGAACACTGTAGTAAGATTTCTTTAAAAGCATGGCTTTAATTGCCTTTTTAAAAGATGCCAGAGGCAATTCCAATATTTCAGAAGGGAGTTTATTGAACATTTTCAGGGATAGCCCCATAAAGGAGTTACTTACTTTATTAAGTCTCCACTTCGGTACGTTAAGTTTCTCCTTATTCCGAGTGTTAACAGTATGCCTATCACTAACTTTACTAAATTGGCCTATATTCTTTTTGGCATACATTAAATTCTCAAATATGTATTGGCAAGGGACAGTTAAAATGCCAATATCTTTAAATTTTTCGCGCAACGAATACCTCGACCTTAACATGTAAATAGATCGGATAGCTCGCTTTTGTAAGACAAAAACTTTATGAACATCAGCCGCTTTACCCCATAATAAAATACCGTACGACATAATACTATGAAAATAACTGAAATAAACAATGCGAGCTGTTTCTATGTCTGCTATTTCTCTAATCTTACGCACGGCATACGCTGCTGAGCTCAGCCTTTTAGAAAGTGTTAGTATATGGGGTCCCCATTGCAACTTAGAATCGATTATTATCCCTAGGAATTTTGTCTCTTTCACTAATTCTACTTTTTCACTGTCAATAACAATATTGGCGTCAACTTGCCTAACATTCGGTAAAGTAAATTTAATACATTTAGTTTTTTTGGCATTCAGAACCAGGTTATTTACAGTAAACCAATGCAATACCAGTGAGATAGCTTTATTTACGTCGTCAAGAGATGTAGAGGATCTCGCTACATTAAATATTAAAGATGTGTCATCTGCAAACATAACTATCTCAGAATACTTTTGTACCATAAATGGTAAATCATTAATATAAATCAGAAACAGTAATGGGCCAAGTATAGAACCTTGAGGAACGCCCATCTCTATTTCCGATCCTTTCGACGTGGTTCCATTAATATCTACCTTTAAAGTTCTTTTATCAAGATATGATGCCATTAATTTCAGTGCTTGCTCGTCAAAACCGTAATATTTAAGTTTAGTCAACGCTATTTCCTTTTTTACACAATCAAAAGCTTTTGTGAGGTCACAAAATATACCTAACGCATCCCGGGAGTTTTCCCATGAATTGAATATATGTTTCATTAGTGACACTCCTGCATCTACAGTAGACCTACCTTTAGTAAAACCATATTGCTCGTCATGGAATATATTATTTTTATTGAAATATGAAAGCATTTGGTTGGACATGATTTTCTCGAAAACCTTACTGAGAACTGGTAAAATAGAAATAGGCCTATAGTTGGTAAAGTCCTGACTATCTCCTGATTTATGTAGTGGGATGAGCCTTCTAAGATGAGAACTTCATACAGTCTGGAAATTCTCCTATATCTATACATTTATTAAAAAGTATCGTTAAATGGGGAGCGATTATATTTATTATTCTGTTTATGACGAAAACTGACATTCCTGTTATGTCTTCGGTTTTTTTAAGATAAATAGTTTTAAAATTTTTAATTATATCATTACTGTCAACATACTTGAAAGAAAACTGTGCTGTTGTTTTGGTAACATTTTGTTCCAACAACTCAAGAGCTTTTTGGGGACATGAATTTAATTTCTCTGTTGTCTGAGTGGGGGTATTTATAAAATGATTTTCAAAAATGTCAGCAATTTGTGATCTTGACTGTATCAGTTCATTATCTAATAATAAATTGAGATCATGCGGGGACTTTAGTTTTCCAGTTTCAGTGTTAATTATTTTCCAGACAGTCTTACTTTTGTTAGAAGAATTCTTAATTTTATGTTTTATGCATCTAGATTTAGCTTCACCACAAACTTTTTTGAAAATTTTTGAATAATTTCTGACATAAATAATAAAATCTTGGTTGAAGTTATAGGACTTTTCTCTATAAATGTTATACAGGTGATCTCTACTTATTCTAATTCCAGCGGTGGCCCATTCAGCAAAAGAGCATTTTGTATTACATAGTATTACCTTATACATAACATAATACATAAACGTTCACGCCGTTTATCCCCGAAGGGGTTGGCAGAGGTACCAATACTCCTGAACTCACATGGCAAGCGCCATCTAGTTTCCAGAGAAGGTACCCACGTTTTGCTTAGACAGTGTACTCACGTGATAGGGGGCAGGCCTATCGCCGTTTTGTACGAATACACTGTCACATGACTAAGTACAACTCAGCCATGTGGGTTTCCTCACGATGTTTTCCCTCACCGTTAGCAACCATGATAAATTAACCACACATATGACTTTAGAAAAGACAAATTGGTGTAGGCCCGTCCCAGGATTGGAACTCACGCCCTTCTGTTTTTCGGGCGGGTGTTCTACCCACTGGACTATCATGTCGCTATTACCTTAGTTTTAAAGATTTTGTTAAATTCTGTTTTTAGCTCATTGATGAAAGAAAGACAATTCTCTAATGTTTCACTGCTTCTCATTGGGGGGCTGATGCTAGACCTAATATTATTTTCAAATAAGCTAAGTTTTTTTTCAGTTATCTGTCTACATACAATTGACTTTTTTTTTTCAATGGTTAATTCTAAATTTATGAATTGTCCCTTGTGGTCTGAGGTAATGCTATCAAAAAGGAAGTGACCAGAGTAGTCACAATTGCAATAAATATTATCTAAACATGTTGCAGAGGTCGAGGTAATTCGGGTTGGCTCATTAAATACATTTAGAAGATTAAATGATTGAAAAAATGTTAAGATTCTCTCCTTTACTAGACCCTCACCTAATAAGTCAACATTGAAATCCCCACAAACTACAACCTCTCTGGAGCTGCGGGAAGCCATCCCCAAAGCATCCTCCATTGCTGCTTCAAAGATGTCATAGTTACCTTTGGGTGGGCGATATACACACAAAATTATATACTTGCTCAATTCAATGCATGAGATTTCTACATGTTGTTCAACAGAGAGTCTACAGATGTCTTTTCTTTCTTTAAATTTAATGTCTACATATAATAGTATCATACTACCCCCACACATTATGGACTCTCTGTTAATACAACTGCCCACCGTGTAATTCTTTAAACTAAAGTTCATTTGTTCTGTTTTTAACCAGTGTTCTGTCAAACAAAGTATTTTAACATTGTACTTATTAACGAATAACTCTAATTCTAATAATTTGCAGGAAAGGCTCTGTATGTTCTGATGAACTAGTGAAATATATGCCTTTTCCTTTGTCTTACTACCTAGTTTAAAGCTAAATTTGCAGATACATTAGTACTTGTACTAATAACTGCATCCAAGTCAGTTGAAATTGTTATGTTATTCAAATTAATAACATTATTGTATACTATATTACTAGCTAGTAACATAGCTAGACGTTTTTTAGAATAATCAGGTACTTTCAAGGTACTCTTAGTCATTAATGATTTCTTAATATAATTATTTATATTAAAATTAACAATTTTTTGCCTATATCCCAAAGTCAAATTATATAGTAACATATTTAATTTATATATCCTAGTGTTAACCTTATAGCTAAGATGCTTGGAATATAGGAAGTCACTTATAATTATTTTTCTAACATTTACATTAACTAACCTCTCAAATGATTTCTTTAAGTCACTTGGATTCACCTTATTACTTGAACCTATTAAAATAACTAAAGTAGTATTCGAGTCATATTGTTCTTTTAAAATAGAATTTATTATTTGAGAGTAACTTGCTCCGGGCATACAAGTATTTAAGATACATTGGTCTAATTCTTTGTTTAAATGATGGCCAATGTTAACACCAAGAGAATCGGAGAAGACTAAAGTCCTCTGAGTCGACACACTTCTATTGGAGGCAAAAGTGGGCTTAACCATATTATTTCTATTTTCAGGAGATACATCCTTTATGACAGTACTTACACTGTCACACTTATTGCAAAAACCAGATAGCGTTTCTACTGTTTTTATATTTTCTTTACTTAACTCTATAATTTCTTCTAATCCTTCTATGTAGCTTTGCATCTCTAAGTGACTATTATGATACTTTAATGTTATATCTTGAAGAGATTTTTCTAATTCTATAATCCTATTACTATCATGGCTAATTTTAACTTTATTATTGTCTAGAGAAAATTCATAATCACTACATAGTTGTTCTAACCTATTTAACTTAAACTTCATCTCATGATGTTGACTACACCTTAGTTTATTAAGTTTTTTAACATGATTCCTTACAATTCTTTTAAGTTTAAGGTACTTTTTTAACTTTTTTGAACCTTTTATGTTCACAATAGGTAGGGGTTTTTCTTCAGGCATCAGGGGCATATGAATAATACTATCATACATGTGCTGTAGCATAATTGAGTTCTCCTCAGATTTGTTACTCCTTAATGTATGAAGTTCTAATTCAGCTCCTGCTAGTTGTGTTTTTAACGATTGTATCTCTTTATTCATATTCATATTCATATTTATTTATTGCTTCATGTGGTATACATAGGTGGTACAATTTATAGAAGTAGCCGTAACATGAGCCCTGCAAGGGCACTGCAATGTCTTAAAATAATTAACAAAAGAACATTTAAATTTAAACATTAGATAACAAAGATTAGCTTAAATAACTAGGTGTCTTAATAATAATATATATTTTTTGTTATATGTATTGCGTTAATTATATGTGTGTGTGTGACTAGGTAGTTATATGTGAGGTAGGTTGTTTGGAGTAATTATGTGTGTGTTTATAGAATGTCAGTTAACTTACGGATATCAGTCTTGTAGAAAATCATTAACAGAGTAAAAGCATTTTTGAACGAGGTACAGCTTTAACTGTCGTATTTTTGATGTTTTACTAGTGGCCGTAACTATTTTATTAGCATCTATTTCGTTATATATCTGGACGCACATAGCGAAGGGACCAGAGTGAACTAGTTGTAGGGTAGAGGTGGGATTTGCTAATCTATGTTTAGGTCTTAGGTTTGGTGGACGCGAATAATTTGGGAAAAGCTCTAGGTGGTTTGTGACAAATTTATATACTTCAAGGATATATATACATGGTAAGGTGAGAATGTGGTATGCAATAAAGTAATTCCTGCAACTTTGCATTGTGTCGATATTCGCTAGTATTCTAATGCAACGTTTTTGGAGGATGAATAGCTTACTGAAGTCCGTACTGTTACCCCAGAGCACTATCCCATACTGTAACCTAGAGTGTGCATAAGCATAGTATGCGCTAAGGGAAGCTTTTAAGTCGGTGGTTTTTTTCAGTTCTAAGAGAGCATAGGAAAAACTGGAAAGTTTTGAAGCTGTGCTGTTTATATGACTTTTCCAGTTTAGATGACTGTCTATATTGATTCCTAGTAGCGAAAAAGTGTCTACGGTTTTGATCTCATTGTTTTTATATGTGTAGTTAATATTTAAAGGTGTTTTTTGATAGGGTCGGAACTGCATTAATTTAGTCTTTGTAAAGTTGATGTCTAGGTTGTGGTCGTGTAGCCATGATAAAATGTTGTCGAATGTTTGGTCTAGAGTGCGAGTAAGGTTTGTCAAGTTTTTGCAGGGGATCACTAGCGATGTGTCGTCTGCAAAAAGTGAACATGGGGTATCTATTATTTTTGGGAGGTCATTAATATAAATTAAAAACAGGATACAGCTTATGTTGGAGCCTTGTGGAATAGAACTTGTTAGTTTTGCTGTTTCAGATTTTACCATACATAACCTGCCAGTTGCTTGGTCATAATTTTCAATTTCGACATATTGTGATCTGTTGGTAAGGAATGACTCGAACCAAGCGAGTGGAGTACCTCTAACGCCTATCCCTGATAGCTTGTCCAGAAGAATATTGTGAAGAACCCTATCGTATGCTTTGCTCATGTCAACGAGGATGCCAATAGCGTATTTCCTATCATTGATTATAGTTATAATTTCTCGGATGTATTTAAATACAGCTAAGGTTGTAGAGTGATTTTTCCTGAATCCATTTTGATTATCGTTAAGTATTTTGAACTGTTCGCAGTAACTGTAAAGGCGTTTGTTGATTGCTGTTTCAAAAATTTTTGAAAACGATGATAAATTAACTATAGGGCGATAGTTGTTGAAATTGTTTTTTTCGTTCTTTTTGTGAAGTGGTTTGGTAACAGCTAGTTTCAGTGATTCTGGAAACTCTCCTTCACTAAAAGATTGGTTTATCAGAAATGTAAGTGGGAAAACTAACTCTTTGGCGCATTTCTTAATTAGAACGGGAGGCACTTCATCGTACCCACTGCTTAATTTATTTTTAAGATTAGACATGATCCGAAGAGTTTCATGCGGATCTACGGGAGTAAGGTAGAAGGATTGGTTTGCTGGGTTAGCAACCGGTCTACCCGGAGGTGACTGGCCTATGTTGGCCCCTACTGATAAGAAATGATTGTTAAAAGCGTTTGCTATTGTGGTAGGGTTGCTTACCATTTCATTATTTATCTTTAGTTTTATGTTGTTAAAGTTCTTTTTCGTTTGTTTATGAGTCCGATCTTTTACTATTGTCCACATTGTTTTTATGATATTATTAGATTTTGCAATTTTCCTAGTGTAATTTAGTTTTTTAGATTTTTTAATTATGTTTTTTAGTAATTTCTCGTATTGTTTATAGTGTTCGTGTAGTAATGTAATGTCTGTTTGTTCTATTAGTAGTTTCAGTAAGCGTTTGTTTTTGCATGACGTTTTTATGCCATTAGTCAGCCATGTTTTTTTAAATTTCGTTTTGATGTATATAATTGTTTTCGGTATATGTTGGTCTAAAAGCTTTAGGATTGTGGAAAGAAAGTTATCATAATTTACGTTTATGTTTTCTGTTGGGTTTAAAGTCCAGTTAACATTTTCTAACTCACTTCGAAATTTTTCTAAATTTTTTACACTAAATAATCTTCTTTCTACTGTCCATTTCTCTCTATTTGTTTGGTATTTTATGGGTAATTTCATTATAATGCCCCTGTGGTCAGATAGTCCATATTCTTTGGTCGATATTGATATGTTAAGGCTGGAAAAGTTTGTAAATACAAGGTCAAGGCAGGTAGACGAGGTCGCTGTTATTCTGGTTGGTTCAGATACGTGCTGGTGAAAGTTAAAGCCTAGGAACTGTTGAAGTAGTGTTGTTGCGTTAGCTGATTGTTTTAAGATGTCAGTGTTGAAATCTCCGCCTATAATCACTTTTTTTTTGTTATATTTAACAGTCAAAATTGTAAGAAGTTTGTTAACATGTGCTATTGTGTCTGTAAAGTTATATTTATTTGGACAGTAGATAATAACTATTATCAGATTATGTTGGCATATTTCGATAGCACTTACCTCGAATATAAGCTCTATGGATAACTCTTTTATTTCACTAAGTTCTTTGGACTCGAGATCTTGTTCTTTTTTTAAAAGTATTGCAACACCCCCACCAGAGTGTAGTTCACGGTGGTAGGCGCTAGCCAGATTATAACCCTTGATGTGTAACAAATTCGAATTATGTTTTTTTACCCATGTTTCTGTTAAGCGCTGCTTCATGAAAATCATAGCTATCTTGGTGCAAACTAACATCTCTTTGCAGGGCCATCCTTTGGGCTATGCTATCTTGTAGCTCTGCATCCATATCAACAAGTTGTTTCCTTAAACAAGAATTGGTTTTAATAATATTGTTATTTATTAGGCCTGTCCCCTATCACGTGAGTACACTGTCTAAGCAAAACGTGGGTACCTTCTCTGGACACTAGATGGCGCTGCCATGTGAGTTCAGAAGTATTGGTACCTCTGCCAACCCCTTTGGGGATAAACGGCGTGAAGGTTTATGTTATGTTATGTTTATTTATTTATTTAATTGCATCACACAACAGGCAGTTAACAATACACGTTTCAAAATTATTTTTTTATAAAATATATGAAAACCACCCCACTAGGGTGTGCTGACAACTTCCACAATTATTTAACTTATTACTAAATTAACCATCTTCTATTTACATGTTACTTAACACACTAAAGAAAATAAATACGTGGTATGTGATATTAATATATTATTAAGCATTTGGTTATTGTAAACATTTGTATAACCGCTAAGCTACGAGTCAATAGAGAAGCTTTACAGTAATGTTTTATACCATTTAAGTTCTAAAAAAAAGAGAAGCAGTAATTTGCATAAATAAAATATAAATAAATAAATATGAACAAAACAAAACATTCTAATCAGTTACTTGCATGATAATTTTGGCTCCAGAAAAAAGAATTACTATATAATATTTTTGAGGATTTATTTTGCCATATTTTCCCCACTCAACATTCCAAAAGTGGATGAGGAATTTTTAGTTCCTTAGCTCTGGCTACCCCTTCTAGGAGTTTATAGCCGTGAAAATATGTATGTGTGTATTTTGAAGGACTTATTATTATAAAACTTTTGACTCATTTTGCAAACAACATACACAAGAGTGCAATTGATTATATATATTTTTTTAATTAAATTAGAATGAATTAGGTGGCATTCTAACCTAGGTGATTTTTAATTCTGATTCCTTTCGTTATCTGTGTCTTTACCAATACTATGTGTTTAATCACATATATTACTATTGATATCTTAAATTACATTTAAGTTTAACGAGAAATCTTTTTGTTGTCGTATCGATGTTTAACGTAATTCATATACATATATAGAGAGAGTGAATGAGGTTTTGCGAACGACAGCACTTAACATTATGCTTTCTCTTGTGTTATAATGGAGCGATGACGGCAAACAGCAGAGTTATACGAGCCATCCGTGAAATGTTTTAATAGTTTTTTTCTTTGGTATATTATAGTTAAAAGTAGTAAATTAACTTTACTTATGAACTGCTTATTTTCATATATTAGAAGTATAGTTGTAAAACTTTAGTGCCTAATATGTCAATAGTTCGTGCAGCATTTGTCCTTTATAAAATACAAAATGTGTAATAAACCTGGCAATAAACCTTTCAGGGATTTATAGCCGTAGGTTTATGTATGTAAGTAAAAACTCAGAACACCAATTTCACTTACATTGAGAACTATTATTGGTAGCAAGAATGATACTTCAGCTTTGCAAATGGCGTCAAATTGCTGTAATAATAAGAGATATTATTTAGTAATAGCGAATTATACATACATATACTCACGGCCATAAATCCCTTAGGGGTAGCCAGAGCTAGGGAATTAGAAATTCAACAGCCACTTTTGGAAGTTGCGTGGGGAAAAGATGGTGAAATAAAGGTTTTTGGTGATGGGTCTCATATTAATACTTATAGTAAGTTATAGTAACTTAAGTTTGCTTGTGTAGTACCCTTGTATGTTTGATTTTGCAATGCAACCCTATTTTGATAACACATTCTGTAGACGTGTACATAAAATTTAAAACATTAACAGTTTACATACAATCTTATAAAATGTTTAGTCAAGAAAGACACTGCATTTCATAATACCGTATACTTACTTTATAGACATGATCTCGCAGCACGTTGCAGTACACCAGCGCCATGGTTTCCAGCGCCATGAACGTAATGCAGCCGAGCTAAATAAAAAACAAATTATAATCTGTCT
The DNA here is from genome assembly GCA_963576735.1 of Bedellia somnulentella. Lineage (NCBI taxonomy): Eukaryota > Metazoa > Arthropoda > Insecta > Lepidoptera > Bedelliidae > Bedellia > Bedellia somnulentella. The sequence continues at coordinate 20,591,895 of OY755171.1, read as the reverse complement.
TCGCAGTTCAGAGGGTTCTACGAGTAAACCTATGAGTTTTGATTGGCCTCAGAGTCTTTCAAAACAGACCTTAGTAATGTTAATAATTAACACTAAAATTATAGTTTTACATACATACATAATATACGCCATTAATAGCCAGACGCCACAAATCGGGATAAGCAAGACTCAAGTGTTGGCAGAGGTACAAATGCTTCTGATCATCACGTGACAATGTCACCTGATGTTCAGAGTATCCTTTTGCTTGGTCCATGTACGCACGTTATTCGGTGCAGGTATATCGCCGTCTTATTAAAAAACACTGTCACATGATTTAGTTCATCTTAGCCATGCTGGTTTCATTACTATGTTTTTCCTCTCAGTTAGAGACCATGATAAAACGTCTTCACCTTGTTATCTTCGCCCGACCCGGGATTTGAATTCATGCCTGTCTTCATGATAGGCAGGTATTCTACCCAATGGTTTTTGACGTGGCAGCATCACAGACAGACCGATTGACAGAGTTTATTTTGCCTTTGTAATATTAGTGTGTCTATTGATAAACAATCAGCTCAATCTAGCTCAAAGGATTCAGTTACCACTAAATATGAGTTAAATTTAGTCTTTCTATTACACATCCTTTGACAGGTTTAACGTCCCAGTCTAAGGATTACACTCAAAGGTAGTGACATCATCCTCTTCACTATTGAAACTGAGAACCTTTCAGCTTTGCTTCAAACCCATTATCGAGTGTGCTCCGAGCGAACTAGAATACTTCGCAGTCACGCGGTGCCTGCAAAATGTGTATGCTATTACTGGTGTAGTATCTGATCATAGCAAGAGTCGACACGTCTCGTGAAATAAAAACAATAGTTTGATCATTAAAGATAAATATCTAAGAGCATATCGTTTCATATTTATTGCCAGAATACTGATTAAAATAAGTGCAACGGATCTAAACTTTTTTTGTATAGTTTTTAATATCGTGTTATTATTTTACATCTTGTATTGGAAAATAATTTCTTCTCAGAAAAACTTAGCTCTATTACCGATAGTAAGGCCTAGTAAAAAAAATAATCAAAATAAACTATTACAATCCTTAACGCGTAACGATCGTTATATACGAGTAAATCGCAATTTCATTTAAGTTTTTTAGTTTTCTTTAGTTATAAAACTATCAAATACTGCGTTATAAATACTTAGAGAATTTGAAAAAGCAAAAAATAATTATTGAATTGCTTCAATTTAAATTGAATCTCCACTAACATGTGGCTATAAAAATCAATCATAAGGTTTATTGACTCCTGAACACTGTACTCATACAGTTGCTACTAATAAAAAATGTACCCTAGACTGCTTTTTCGTAACTTCTAGCAAGAAAATATATTTTTTGGTTGCTTATTTAGAAAACAAATGGTTTAATTAAAAGTAAAAATCACAAATAGACTGACTCTTAATTCGAGATTTTACGCCATAAAACCGGATTATATTGACTTGAGTTTAAAACTGCTTTAGAATATAGGTCAGACAAAACATGCAGAGACTTAATATTGACCTAAATATTAATCTCGGTATAAGAAAAGCTATCCAAGTATAAAAAATGTGTTACTATAAACCCCGCCGTATTGTTAGTTTAGCATGGACATGACTTTTTACATCGATAAATGATGTGGTTGGAACTCACAAAACATATACGATATATATACGATATAGAGTATACGGTAAAACCTAAAAATGGTTTATGTGTACTTGTTATGAATATTGAAATGTAAAAATATTTTATTCAAATAAATGAAAAAAGAATATTGAGCGAGCGACCATCAAATGACTGCTTCTTTTATACTTTGGTTCCATAACATAATTCACTTTGACGACAGCCGTGGCCGGGTGAATAGGTTCGCAGTTCGGAGGTTGCGGGTTCGATCCCCGCTTAGAGCAACATTTATGTGATGAGCATAAATTATTGTTTCTTCGTCTTGGCTGTTATTTATATTTGTATGATTTAATATTGAATATATCGTTGACTTAGTATTCCATAATACAAGTCTTACTTAGTTTGGGGCTAACTATCCGTATATATTTATTATTATTTTATTATTATAAGAGATGACTGAGGTATAGAGATGACTGTAATATGGAATGTTACCAATGTTTGGTAGACTGTGGGATTGGCAATACAACTTAAACCAAAAAAGGCTTTTTTTATTAAACGTATGTAAAGATACGTAAATAATTACAACATGACACCAAGTGATAAAACAAAAACTGTGTGTCTTATCCTCATAATATTATACAAATAACTTTGCTGGATATTGACAACAGTTAACTCTTATATCACCTTTTTCCTCTCATTTCCTCGCGTAATATTCAATCTGAGTTTGTAGCAAACACCTGCGTAGAATTATTAACAACAATGGAAAAAGGTTTCGCAGACTCCATTTATAAAAACAATATTAGGTAGCCTTGAAGCTTTTAGTCGTTCTGTACTTGCAACTCAAAAGAACACGGGCTTTGAAAATTTAACGTTATTTTTCTTAAAGTTTCCGTTATGTGTGATTCAAATGAATATTTAAAGTACTGTAACTATATCAACTATGATTTTTTACCGACTTCAAAAAAGGTAGGAGGTTATTAATTTGTCGAGATATTTTTTATTTATTTTTATGGCAAACATTATCTTCTTGTGAAAACTGTAGTTTAAATAAAACTATGAAATACATGTTCATAATATTACATAAATACGTACATGCATATATATATACTCACGGCTATAAATGCCTAGATGGGGTAGTCAGAGCTAAGGAATTAGAAATTCCTCAGCCACTTTTGGATAGTGAAGTGGAAAAAAAAATGGTAAAATAAAGGTTGTTGGTGGTGAATCTCCAACCACATCGCCCAAAAATCCCTAAAAGCCCCAATACCGTTAGTCGCCTCTCACGTACACCCAACGTAAGAAATGTGGTAGAGCTATTCTAAGCCGACACTACACAGCAATAATAATATTACATGAATACAAATACATACATATACTCACAGCTGTGTAGTGTTGGTTTAGAACAGCACGACCCCATTTCTGCCCGTGGGTATTTGTAAGAGACAATTACGGACGGGTAATGGGGCTTTCAAAGAAGCTGTAGGGCGATGCTGTCTAAGATCCTTGACAAAATACTTTTATTGTATAATCTTGTCCCCACTTAACTGTCAAAGTGGTAGAGGAAATTCTTATTTAGAAGCTCTAGCTACTCCTTTTGGGGATTTATTTTATAGCCATGAGTGTTAAAATATTATGTATGTATAAATACCAGGCCTACAACAACTTTTCTTTTTCTAAAGTAATAAGTGTGGTTAATGGATCATGGTTGTTAACGGACGGAGAAAACATCGCAAGGAAACTCACTCATATTTGTACTGATTGGCGTGACAGTACAAAAGGACAATTAGGCCTACCGTCTACTCTAGTTTAGTAGAAATAAACCGCAACAGTCTGACTCTAGTTAATTTATAAAGTCTAAAAGTATCTCTGTGTATGTCCACTATACACGTTTGACAGTCTAATCCGTTCTGCTATACCTATTTACGGTCGGTTATTAGATAACAGGTAGGAAAGGTGTGCAAAAATATGTCTTAAATTAAGTATAGTATAAAGCTTAGTTTTCATATATATGTTATTGGTGATAATGATAGAATAATCCTCATCTACAGCCAGACACTTGGTAAATTTTCTACCCCTGTCAGGCGCCTTTTATGTAGAATTAATTGAATTATATTTCAGTCATAATACGAGTTTATACAAAATTTGTATTTTATAACTTGGATCACCATAAAATGATATTTCCTATGTAGCTAGAGAGTTTTGTCAACAATTTAGCAAGTTTATTTAGTTCAGATAGGTATTGTCGAAATAAATTGTGTTAGATTTATTTTAGTTTCACTTTCTCGAACAACAAAGGTACTGTCAACAACGAAATCTAGATTAAGATCTTTTAAGATTAAGATAACGAGGAAGTGAAAAAGCTATTTAGCGGGAAATATTTCCATTAGTATCAATCCCTTTGTTGCTAACATATTGATAACGCTGGCAAAGCACCTACATTGTTATAAGATGTGATTATTTCATTTTAATCTAGTAAAACATGACGTTAATATGTACAAATAACTTTTCCTTTTATTTTCTCGCGTGATATTCAATCTGGGTTTCTAGCCAACACCTGCGCAGAATTATTAACAACACGGAAAAAGGTTTCGCAGTCTAGATTTATGAAATCAATATAAATGTAGCTTAGAAGCTTTTAGTCCTTGTGTACCTGCAAATCATAAGAACATGGCCTTTGAAAATTGAACGGTTTATTATTCTTAGTTTCCCTTAAGTGTATATATTTACATATATATATATATATATATATATATATATATATATATATATATATATATATATACATTTACATCAGCCATGATTTTACAAACATTATCTTCTTGTGAACACTGCAGTTTTATTAAAACTATGAAATACATTTTCATAATATAACATGAATACATATACATACTGCTGTGTAGTGTCGGCTTAGAATAGCACTACCCAATTTCTGCCCGTTGGTATTCGTAAGAGACAATTACGGACGGGTATCGGGGCCTTAAAAGAAGCTGTAGGGCGATGCGGTCTAAGATCCTTGACCAAATACCTTTATTGTATAATCTTTTCCCCACTTAACTGTCAAAAGTGGTTGAGGAAATTCTTATTTACAGCCAGACACTTGGTAAATTTTCAACCCCTGTCAGGCGCCTTTTATGTAGAATTCATTGAATTATATTTCAGTCATAATACGAGTATATACAAATATTGTATTTTATAACTTGGATGACCATAAAATGATATTTCCTATGTAGCTAGAAAGTTTTGTCAACAATTTAGCAAGTTTATTTAGTTCAGACAGATATTGTCGGAATAAATTGTGTTAGATTTATTTTAGTTTCACTTTCTCGAACAACAAAGGTACTGTCAACAACGAAATCCAGATTAAGATTTTTTAAGATTAAGATAACGAGGAAGTGAAAAAGCTTCAGCTATTTAGCGGGAAATCTTTCCACTAGTATCAATCCCTTTGTTGCTAACATATTGATAACGCTGGCAAAGTACCAACATTGTTGTGAGATGTGATTATTTCATTTTAATCTAGTATAACATGACGTTAATATGTACAAATATCTTTCCTTCTGCAAGGCGTTCCGTAAAGATAAACAGCGTTTAGTATCTGAATAATTCATTGGTGTGTTGTAGCCGAGATATTGGTATATCGTTTATATTACATCTTATTTGTGAAGTTCAAATATTTTATAAATAAGCACAACTGTTCATTATTGTTTTGTATCTGTATCGATATCCGTAATCAAACATTTAGAATATTGCACACCGCATGAAATATAGGCGTAAATGCAAAAATATATAATAAGTAACCTAATGACGTATTTAAGGAGTAACTTAGAGATAATAATAAAATTTCAATTGAAAAGTACAGATTGTCAAAAATAAATACACCCTTTATGGGTTTATTTGTCAAAATTTTATAATTAAATACCTGATGACAATCTGAATCTAACAGAACGGAAATTCAAAGTAATAATAAAAAACAGTCTTCATTTAAAAGCATTTTAAATTATTAATATGATAGATGAAATTGCTTGGTGTTGCCAGGGCTCTATTCTGTATATTGCAGACATACACCAACATTGTAATGTGACTAAGAAAATATGTGTGTTGCTGAGTTTCTTACGGATTCTTCTAACAAAAAATCAGAAAATTATACTTTTTATTTTTAAAAAAAAATATTCTTATCTTTTATCTTTATCTTTTAAGGCATGGTAAGGATTTTTCCCGCCTAAATATTTTACTTCTACTGCTTAGTCATGAAATTTTGCAAATTCCTTACCTAAATCTCTAATTATACATGATACAACATACCTCTGATACATTAAACAACTTATTCTTTTACCTAAAAAAAACCTTCCCTTTAAAGTTCAGGACTGATAAACAGAACTCGGAACATTTGACTTGATAAAATCTCGAAAATATAATTATACAAGTATTAATCAAGATTTAAACTTAGGCCACCTGCATTTGAAGCTGAGCTCTGTCAAAGTTCATCTACTATCATGATATCATCTATTACAAATACTGTGTCATAATAATATATACTTTCACTCGGCCTTTTTATTAAAATTATTTTCTAACACAAACACAATGAACTAAAAGTTTGATAAATGCTGTGATTTATAAAACAGAAACCAACATTAAAGTAAATGTACTTTTCCCTCAGGATCACTAAAAAGATAAAAGGGCAAGGAACAGCTTTACGAGGCCGTCCTTAATATATTATCTACAGTCCCCAAAAATACCGTGAAATTCTGTTTTCACATTATGATGAAAACAAAAATTGTTTATATTTATATACGAGTAGTAAATAGATTACACATACATTGGTTTGGAGCTATCTATATGCTACGGCCAAAGATCTTGTTTATTGTTGTTATGTAATGGTCATACACACTGGCTCTTTCTCCTTTGCCGCTTTTATTGGAGCGAAGCTCCATTTACCCCCGACTTTTGCATTTCGTTGTGATCGTACTCCTCCCAAACGGCTCAACTCAAAACCCTGAAATTTTGCATGGGTGTCAAGGATTATGTCTAGATGGTTTATGTCAATTTTGATAAAAATCGGAGGAATAATCACCATTAAAAAAATATAATGTTAATATATGGAAAAATTACGTAAACAATGCCAGCGCGTGAAAATAGAATCTATATTAATAATTTCGTCACGAAGTACGGTAGACTCGATCGAAACCTTACCTGAATAATAATACTTAAAAAAATAATGATTTTGAGTCGACAACATCTATCCGCAAAATTCGGATTGTCGAGTATTTTGCTAAATTTTAATGGTGCTGATTGCTGACAAACAAATCTTAGTCGCCATATTAACTGTCACCCGATGACATAAACGTTCCGTTTCATAATGTTTTTCAATCGTTTCGCAAAGGACAAGGAGGTTTCGATTGAGTCTACCATACTCCTTAACGAAATTATTATTATTGATACTATATACTTCAGTCGTTGACGTTTCTCGATAATATTGTTTTTGCCACTTTTGTATCCCCTGTAGTGCATCACCAAATTGTAGCGCAGACTTCCAAACTACAATAAGCCTAGCAATTACGCAAGTAGGAACCTAGAACACGTTTGTTCGAATTCATGACTTATATCTATTCCGGGCCAAGCACGAGCAAAAATGGCCATATCGATATACACACTATCTTATCGAAGTTTTCTATCGATCTCTTTCGCAAACTGCGAGCACGAGGCGTACTGTACATAGTACTCGATACAACCATCGAGCCCGTTAAGTGTTATCGAGCTGTGAAAGTTGTGGTATTGAACCATTTGACCGACATTCACAGTTCAATCAATTAAGGCTAGTTACAGACTCTAAACACCTTCAAAGTCACTTCCAAGTAAACGTTTTGTTGTCTAATATTATCACCCTAGTAAATTCAAAATACATTGACCGCAGTGAACAGTCGTCCACACATTCAACTCTTGAATAAGTAGGATAACATTACACATAACTGACAGATGATTCAACTGGCACTGACAGATGATTCAACCATACATATTTTTACAATGTAAACAATAATAATGGCTGCTCATCGCAACGAAATTGAGAATTGTATCAGGGATTATGAACGATTAAGACGAATCTGCAACGAAAAACTGTAAGTATTTAACTCATAGAAACCACTATGATAACACGCTATGCTGCAAAATGCCGATACTGAAGAAGAGTTGTTAAATTGTGAATTAAAGACTATCAGTTATTTTCCGTCATGAATTCAAGCAGCACTGTGTCCAAGAAATGTGACGATATAGTCTAAATTAATACGAGATCATATTAAGTCAACCTCAAAGTTATAAAAGAAAACCCGCATATAACGTATATGTGCGTTTTCTTGTACAAAAACTACAAAAGTTCTCAAGTCCACTTAGTCATGCGATTTCATAAAATAACAGCCGGTTTGTAAAGTACAGTGGAATTATCATTTATTTGGAAGGTAAATAAAACAGGTTACAGTGTAATGATAGTGCGATATAGGTAGTTACTAAACAAAAGCTAAGATCTAGGCAGCAACCCAAAGTATGTTTACATTAATAACAATGCAACAGTTTAAAGTCTGGAATAAGCCAACTAACAAGAAACAAATGATTCTGCTATGTCATGGTATTGCTATGTAGGCCTACATTATGTTATTTATTGTAGGCCTAGAATCAGCATTTTCAATATTTTTTTGAACTTCTTAACTGCTAAAACTACCAAGGTTGTATTTATTTACATGTACCAGAGTAGGAAGAATTCTGCAACAACTCATATAGTAATGAGATTTGAGATGATGATAATTATTGGCATATAACATATTTATTTGTATATAGGGTTTACTTAGAATTAACATTACCGCATGTTGTTGTATGAGGCAACTAAAATTTTGGGCCCTCTTAATGTTTTTTGGCAATGGCAGAGTCCATTATGATTTTACCACCAAATTGTTTCATTTAAATGTATCTATGTAACTGAAAACATATTTTTAATTTGTTTGAATAATAATAATAAACACTTTATTGCATACAAAAACACAGCACACAAACAGTATTTAAAAAATTACAGAACAGTAAATGTACACAAAGGCGGACTTATTGCCTTAACGCGATTTCTTCCAGTCAACCTTTATGGTGAGGAACAAATGAACAACTCTTTAATTTAAATTACAGTCGAATATAAATGCAATTTAAACAGAACTTAATTAAACACAACTTATTTACAACCTTTATATTAATTTATATACCTAATAATAATTATATCAAATATAACATACAATATCTTAATACATATTTATAAAATAAAATAAATACAAATATATACATATACCTAACTTTATAAAATCTACCAACATAAGGTTTTAAAAAAATGGGATTTAAGTTTATTTTTAAATATATTTAATGATGATGACATACGTATGTCAACTGGTAGTGAGTTCCACAAATTAACTGCTCTGGCTGCAAAGGAATCACTATATGTAGCACTGTCATGAGGAGGTACACTCAACATCTTATTCTCCTGCGATCGCAAGGCAAGGCCGTGGGAGCACAAGTATGTGAACTTACAACGAATTTTGTTTTATTATTGAGTTGCTAATGTTTATTGTGCATAGTGTCGGTTGTTGTTAGAGGCAAAGTCCCTGAAGGATTTCTATTTTTGAGGCTCTATGGGTAGGGTAATTTATTTATTATATTTACATTTTTATTTATTTTCCAAAAAGGGTAGGTTTTGGAAAATATATAAAAATGGCTATAAAGCATTGTAAGAGGAACACCATGATCTATCACCAACAATTATCTGTGATATTTTCTTTAATTTCAGGATAATGCAGTAGTTAAGATCAAAAAAATATTGTGGTATGAACAAAATAAAAGGTAAACTTTAAAATTAATCTTAATCTTTTTTTTACTACTTAAATTAATTATTACATACATAGATTTTACAATACAGTAACATTGAATACTTTACACGGAAGGTGCAAAACATAATGTATCAACAGTAATAAGAGCATGTATGAAAAGATTGATGGATGTAAACGAAGCTAGAGAGGTTTGTCAGGATCATACGAAGTGGCGATCGATAGTCTCTGCCTACCCCAATGGGAACTAATGGCGTGAGTATATGTATGTAATCAGGCAACTAAGTCATATGTCAATGACATTCTGTGTGTTGAATAATGCCAAACAGTATGACTTTTCTCTGTGGGTAGCTCATATTGCCCCACTGTAAGTGATGCTTGTAGACAGTCAATAAAAATAAAATTTATGGTATTTTTATTTATTTCAGCACATCAAAATGAAATTGATAAAATGGACAATGGTCAAACATTCAAATACTCAAGACACGGAAAATGTGAAGTTTTATTTTAATCATTTTACTTGAAAAAGACTAGTATATTTTTTTGTGCTTTCATTGTTTTATTTTCATCACCTTACATATTAGAAATAAATTATATTGCAGCAGTAGTAATGAATGTACTAAAATATGCAACTAGCATATGGGCAACCGTTAGGCTTATTCCGTTTATCCTCCCTAAGGTGGATATTTGGAAAAGCACATCCTTCTATCCACCCTGATCGGGGTGGATAGCCTTAATTCTCATGAAGTGCTTCTTCCGATTTTCTACCCTGCCTACGTACAGTAATTTACAGAAAAAAGACCCTAAGTTGAGATTTGTCACTTTTTTGTTAGGATTTCCTTTCTTGTTATGGTTTCATTTGTCACAACGGTCATTTTAAATGGTTTCCATCCTAATACTACTTACTAACCCTACAGGTGCTTACCTGCAATTTTAGGATTATATTATCTAAAGTATATGAATGTTCACGAAGTTCCTAGGAAGTGAGATCCCTTAGAAGTATATTAATGTAAGGTTGTGTGATAGAGTGAGAAATAGTGTGATTTGTGAAAGATAGAAAAAGGAATGTTTTAGGTGGTTTGGGCACATAGAGGATTGATGAAAATAAAGTAGCGAGAGATATATAGAGCCAATGTGGATGGGATTGTTATTGTTAGTAGAGGACGGCCTCGTAAAACGCTTCAAGACCAAATAGAAAAAGTTCTTATAAAGTGGGGGGTCCGAAGTGAGAAGAATAAAAGAGCATGTATGAGAAGAATAATGAATGTATGGGAAGCAAGAGAGGTTTGTCAAGATCGTACTAAGTGCAACTCAACCATATCGGTTCAGACACGACTCAGGGTTTGAACCCTCATTGTCTGCACGATAAGTAGTGTTCTGCCCACTGAACTACGAGTATCACGGTTTATATAAAAAAAAAAACTTAAAATAGTACATCACATGTACATACAACCATAACTCATGGCTGTAAATCCTGAAAAAGGTTTGCCAGGGATTTGAATTTATTTAGTAGCGACTTCTGGGAGTAGAGTGGAGAAAAAATATGAATGGTTGGTGATACTTCGCTTATTTAACAATAATTTCCTCACCTAACTAAGAGAAATGTCTGAAGATTTTATTTCTAAGCGGGGTTAGGGATCTGTAGCTGTGATTATATTATGCATTCTAACTCATCATTCTAAGGGTTTTTTTAAACATAATGGACACTGCCATGTCAATATATTTAATAAAATATCATGTATGTAAGAAAATGTATGAAAATTCAGGCTGCTGTTGTCAAAAACAATGACAGACATATTTAAGACTAAGAGACAACAACAATATTTCAGTACATAAATACTGATATTCACAAGTAAATATATCTTTCATGGAGTTATGTGAACTAAAATACATGGAGACATTAATTTTCAGAAACCAAATACAAATCAGTAGTTAAAAGAAATCATACTTTGAAAGCCTTTTATTATACTTACTAATGATTCCATTAATGATAAAATGGCTTGATGTCATCAGGGCTCTGTGCAGTATGTTTCTGGGCTAACACCAAAATACTCAATACTCAATCATTTATTGCATTCAACAATGTATTGTGTATGTCAGTTCTTATTTATAGATAAATTCATAGTTCTACATTAAAGACCCGGTGGGGCACAGCAATTTCTTAGCAAGTTATTTTTTAATAAAACTAAATTGGAAAATAGGAGAGGAGGAGGAGGATATTATATAGAAGAAATTATAACTTTCATGGTTATGGACTTTAAAAAGATGTGTGTTTGATGAGATCTTACAGGTTCTCCTCACAACCATACACCTACCGTATGCAAAGTAGATTGTGTGTTTTATCTTAAGAGTTACCATTTATCATTCAAAAAACATAGATTAATCTTTTTATTTTAAAGAAAATGAATAAATTATTTCATAATTTTTATTATATTAAAAAATGAGGTGATTTACAATAAAAGTAATATATTCCCTTATTTAATCCCAAAAACTGATTCTTGATTGATGTATGAATGACCATAAATCCAAATAAGGGAAACCAGAGCTTCACATCTTGAATCTTCTGCTACTTCTGAAATTAGAGTGGAGAAAATTTGATAAGTTATTGATGGGTGTTGTTGCTTTTCTTATCTTAAAATTTTTCACTTACTCAAATTTACGAAGCGGCTGATGAATTTCATATTCTAAAGCTCTGGCTACCCAGAGATTAGATTAGGGATTGACAAATGTGATTCAATTATCCATTCTATTTCATCATATTGTCACAATACTGATATTGGATATAGTTGAAAAAGGTGACTTAAAATTAAAGTATTTACTGTCCAAATTATGTAAACTTACCAATTGAACATAGTACAAATATTATTATGATTTTAGTCCATTGGGAGGCATCATGTATTACATCTTAAATATTAGGCAATTTATGTTTTGTCTTCAATTGATATGCAATTTATTCCCATCTTAAATCCCATAACTAAATCTTGATAGGTGATAAACTGAAATACAATATAACATATTTTTATTGAAAAATGTTGATAGACTATAAAGTAAAAATTCAGAATTGCTGCTAAGCTATGTACTTTGTCCATGCCACAGGTTCGACCTATTATGGCATCAATGTCCACCTATGTGTATACTACCTTCCTTCAAATGTAAATCCAATTATTTTGTAGTGCTCTAGCTATGACTGTATTAGGTTTTAATTGTCAATAAAGAATATTATTATTATTATTATTACTTTGGAAACTAAATACTAACTGTGTATTTTAGGAAGGTAAAATAAAATTGTTAGCAATAAGCAAATGAGGCACAATGAATAGTTTGTAGTTATTACAGTGCATATTATACCCATAAGATATATTTAGTAGAATGAGGCACAAAGTGAGTAAGGGTATGGGGCTTTTTAAGTGGCGGTTGGCTAGAGATGGGAGATGTAGTCAACTTGTGTGTTGTTGGTAACTGTTTGCCACAATAAACCACCATAAGCACAAAAATCAAGTTTTACCATGTGGCTAATGATTTTTGTATTTGTAGAGTTCAAAAATACATTTATAATACAGAAACAAGTTAATCTATTATATATAATGTATTTAATTGATTCTTTCATGTACTTCAAACAATGAGTTAACTTATAACTTACCATAAATGGGCTATGTGGCTGGAGGCCCATTGGGAATGATAGTTTTCTTTTATATTTTTTCCATTTAATTTCCAAAAGTGTTTGAGGAATTGTTAATTCTGAAGCTCTGGCTATGTCCAACTAGGATTCATAACCATGACAGTATTGTATTGTAGAACTAATAAATGATTGAAGAAAGATGAGCTTCAGTTTTTCCTAAATGTTACATATTATGGGGTTGTCATGTAGATGAACAGTGATATTGCAGTATTTCCATAATTAAAGATAAATGGTAAAATCCTTGCATTTGTTATAATATTATTATGTTCAATAAGTTTGATAAGAGGCTTGATTCTTAGCTTAGAGTATTTTGTAATTGGGCTTTACATTTTGTTAACACTGTTTCATGATAACAAAGGGTGGCTGAGACTATAAAGATAATAATTAATCATTTTACATTTATGGAATTGAGTAAATATACAATACACAAATATACTATCGCCATTTTTTTCCATTGGAGAAGCCAGAGACTATAACTAGCCACTTTATTTTGTTTTATACTTTGTAAGTACACTTACCTTTTATTTCACTTTAACCATAGTTCTCGTTTTATGCCACAGTTTTTCTTAAAAGCTATCCAAGCGGATAATATCATCATTAGAAATATTGTTATTGGATTCTATTTGGTCTTCTTCTTAATCTTTATACTGGCAGTGGCAGACCCAAAGGATTAATTAAATAGCAATTGGGTCGTAACGTAAGGTCGCATATCATATGTTCATTCATGTATAGTTGTAAATTATCGCCATCCACACAATTATTGAAGAGGAAACACATTTTTCTCAAGTTCGACGACACAACATAGTGTTATATTTAGTATTTTATTCACAACATTTTTTCATTACACTACATGTTATTAAATATATTTCACTATACTCATTGATTATCCATCCATACTAATATTATAAATGGGAAAGTGAGTTTGTTTGTTTGTTTATTTGTTCCGCTTTCACGCCATAACTACGGAACCGATACCCTTGAAATTTTTATCCCGGAAAAATTGATGTTCCCGAGGGAAAACAAAAATATTGTATGCTTGCTAGATGTATTGGAGATGGCGCTGTGTGTCGTTTAAAACAAAGTAATATATTGCACACTAATATAAATATGTAAATTTAGAAGCTAAATGATACGATGATGAATCCACGAAAATGAGAAATATGCAAGGGTTCCCACAGGAGCATCAAAAAACCTTAACTCATAACTGGCTCAACATATTGCAGGAAATATTTTTTTATCCATGGATTTAACATCAGACTCTTCGTTAATGGTCATTTTGGAAAGATTAAGATTAATTAAGGGGTTTCATCCATTTTCATAAAAATAAATGACAAATTTGTTGGTTAATAGTAGGACTTATAAAAAATAAAGCGTAAAAAAAATATTAAACCGCCGGTAACGTCCCCGAGGCGAAGCGGTATAACTATCTCTATGAATATTTAATTAAAACTATTATGAATTAATCGTCTCGGATTCGTATCTCAGGTGATTCAAGCTTTTTGTATTATTATTTTTGTTTTGTTAGCTTAGAATTGCAATATGTAAAAAAAATAGCAAGCACTATCCCTTCACTTTAGCGATTATTTTGGATGGAGATCCACCACTAACCACGCCCATATTCGCTCGCAATCGCTGCAAGCTCTCCCACTATCACGAACGATCAGTTTAGGGGAAGCATTGGGCCGCCGCCGAAGCGCCCAACTACTATCCGTATTTGTACTTACTAAAGATATTCTCATTTCTGATCATAGGTTGGTCCAGATTGGGTGTTTCATGATTGTTATGAGAAATCAAACAGGAAATTTTTGGAACTCAACTTATATTATTACCCTAAAGGGTTGATATATAGCAAATGAAAGTAATAATGATTTTTGACATTTTGGCATCTAGAAACAAAAAACTTGGTGCGATTAAATTTATGAAATTCATCTATCAATCATTCATAAGTATTTACTAACGGCCATAAATTCCCTAAAAGAGTAGCCATAGCTTCAGAAATATATTGGGAAAAGGTAATAAAATAAAGGTTATTAGTGATTGTTCACAACAATCACTCAAAAAGCCTCAATGTCTTTTATGGCCTTTACAACACCCGCGGGAATATAAATATAAAAAAACAGAAGTTGAGATAGTGTTTCGTTATTTTGGATGTAAACCGAATGCAAAAAATGTAGTCCACGCGGACGAAGTCGCGGGCAAAAAGCTAGTTATTTATAAATAAAGTAAAACTAGTGCACCTTTTGAGCAAAATCGAAGAAAGTACTATCAACAATCATCTATCGACACCCCCAAAGCACCACGATAAAACTTTATAAGTTTTCGTCATCCAAATGTCAGAAATCGAAAACTTTGGTGCATTACAAAGTGCCTCGTGCTCGCAAATATCGATATTATTCAATAAATCGATGAAAACATTCAGTCTATGACGTCACTTACGTCGAGGCATTCGATAACATTGCGCCTCGTGCTCGCAGTCAATGTTTTGAGATATGGTATACAAGGACAAGTGATAAATACTCCGTATCACGCCCTTTATCGATCTTATAAAAAGCTCGTGCTTGCCCCGCAGGTGGTGATTAGGTATCGATATTGATGTCAAAAATGCAATCAGTAAAATTTTTGTCTGTCTGTCTGTCTGTCTGTCTGTCGGTTTGTATGTTCCTTATGGAAACAAAAACTATTAGACGGATTTTAACGAAACTTTGTACAATTATTCTCCATACTCCTGGGCAGGTTTTTGTATACTTTCCAGCAGAGTAGTAAACGGGAATTTTGAGAAATTTTGGGAAAACGGGAGAAGTTACTCCATTTTTTAAGCTTCCGTCGCGTGTGCAGCCTTAATGGTTAAACTTACATAGAAATCATGTATCACGGAAATATTTTTCATAAAATTATCTAAAAAAAAATACTCAACAGTTTATGTCTATCTTTTACGGTTGACTCACAATAACACGTGTAATTCCTGATAGCTTAGCAGTTCGGAACATTCTGATTGTATTTGTTTACTCTTACGTTTGTAAACCTCTCACTCATCCCTAATTTAAATAAGGTAACATTATTACCTATTCAATTAAAAAATCATAGAAATCGGTTGAGAAACACCGAAATTATGCATAAAATAAGCCATCGCGCCCGTGACCAAAACCGAACCGTTACTAATTTACTTATAAAATACTAGATGGCGCCAGTAGTTGCATCCTACAACACTTAATGATTAATTTTTTAGATTGTTATAAATACTTCATAGCGTTTTATTCCAAAATTTGCTATTAAACGGAAAAACAGAACCGTTCATTAAAGCGCATTCAAAATCACCAAAACTACACTGTTTAGGGAGTGCTATAAATTTAATAAATTGAAAACATTGCGCTGAATTTCACAATGCTTGAGCAGTGACTGAAGAAAGAAACCTCATTTATTAAAAAAAACAACGCTACCCGTGCGAAGCTGGGACGATCCACTAGTAATAAATATAAAATAGGCTGTGTAGTGTCGGCTTAGAATAGCACTACCTCATTTCTTCCGGTGGATGTACGTAAGAGGTGACTAACGGACTTGGGGCTTTTTAAGGGATTTTTGGGCGATGCGGTTGGAGACCTATCACCAACAACCTTTATTCTACCATCTTTACTCCACTCAACTTCCAAAAGCTGTGTAGTGTCAGCTTAGAATAGCACTACCCCATTTCTTCCGGTGGGTGTGGGTGTACGTAAGAGGCGACTAACGGACTTGGGGCTTTTTAAGGGATTTTTGGGCGATGTGGTTGGAGATCCATCACCAACAACCTTTATTCTACCATCTTTTCCCCACTCAACTACCAAAAGTGGCTGAGGAATTTATAATTTTTCAGCTCTGGCTACCCCTTTTAGGGATTTATAGCCGTGAGTATATGTTTGTATGTATGTAACTTCAAAAAGTGGCTGAGGAATTTCTAATTTCTCAGCTCTTGCTACCCCTTTTAGGGATTTGTAGCCGTGAGTATATGTAAAAATAGTAAAAAAGTATATGTAAAGTAGAAAACCATGATATTAGATCACTTTTAAATTGTTGATTGTATTTTATTACTATTAAAAGGAAATGGCTGGATATACTAAATTTATGAGTGGACGAGAAGTTTTGAAAGTCATTTTTGAAGATAATTTGACGGCAAAGTGTAGTTCTGGAATCTAAAATAAGTTGGATCAGCCCCACGCACTGCAAGCATGCATAGTAATTTAATGTCTTTAGCATTACACTTGTTCATATACTTACGCTATTAGTTCTGGTTTGGGTTGGCAAAGAGCGAGAGAGCTTCAATTATATTGATATTGTATTTACATAATCTCGCAGTATATGGAGTGAACTAAATGGTAGACACAAAATAATTGGCTACGCTGATGACCTAGCATTACTGGGAGAAAACCGTAAGGAAATACAAGAATCCGCCAGAGTCCTGGAAACGGAAGCACTGAAGGCCGGTCTAAGGATCAACCACGGAAAAACTGAGTATCTTCACATGAGACGTTTTAAAATTCCTCGTACAAATCGTCAAGGACTTAATGTTGGAGATACTCAATACAATGGAGTGGCAAAATTCAAGTACCTAGGCTGTACCATCACAGATACCAATACTCGTGACGAAGAGATCGACATCCGCATTCAAAACTCCCTGCGTTGTAGCGCTGCTCTGCATAAAGTGTTAGTGTCCAAACTTCTCAGTAGAAACACCAAGATACGCATCTATAAGACCGTAATTAGGCCAATTCTCATGTACGGATGTGAGGCTTGGACACTGACGCTTAAAGAGGAAAGTAAACTCCTGGTTGCCGAGAGAAAGATCCTCCGGAAAATCTTTGGGCCAAGACAGAGGTCGGATGGAACATGGAGACTGCTGAAAAACGTTGAAGTCGAAGAACTTTTCGCTGATGCGAACATCCTTGGGGAAACCAAAGCCCACAGACTTCGCTGGCTTGGGCACCTAGAAAGGATGGGTGAAGATCGAGGTGTCAAAAAAGCGTACATGGGTCGACCAACTGGACGAAGACCTGTCGGACGCCCGCGGTACCGCTGGTGTGATGTGGTAGAAGCGGATCTTCGTGAGCTTCTAGCAAGCGATTGGCGAGAAACCACACTAGACCGAGACAAATGGCGAAATCTCGTATCGGAGGCCAAGACTCACTTTGGGTCATCGAGCCAGCGTAGTAAGTAAGTAAGTATATGGAGTTACCTTATCACCATGGTGTCCAGAACCATAAATGTCACACAAGCAAGCACCTATTACACATTCTCATATAATGGAATTAACCTTCACTTGCACAAAGGCCAAATGGACTGAACACGTGAAAGCAAACTCACGTTCGTTACTACATTACCTTCGAAGTATCACTTCGCTTCCAACTTAATTGTTTGCTAATGTAAGTTTCGGAACAATATACAGTGCCTTCATTATTGGTAGGATTTGGTACTAAAAAGTTATTTTTACTATTATTTATTCCTTCTTTTTGTGTAGAATTCATTTGGAATATCTTTTTCTCCTAGTGGGTCTCATTTCATTCAAAAATAGAAATAGTAAGCATAGAAATATACATTTTCAAATAACAATGGATAAGAATTTCTGTCCGTCATACAGACAGGCGTGGATTCAAATCCCGGGTCGGGCCTACACCAATCTGTCTTTCCTACAGATATATGTGTGGTTAATTTATCATGGTTGTTAACGGTCAGGAAAAACATAGTAACGAAACACACAGGGCTGAGTTGTGCTTGGTCATGTGACAGAGTATTCTTACAAACCGAAGATAGCCCTGCCCCCTATCTTGTCAATATACTGTCCCAGCAAAACGGGGTACTCTGAACAGCAGGTGACAATGTTACGTGATATTCAGAAGTATTATTACATCTGCCAACCCCTTCGGGGATATTCAGCGTGAACTTTAGAGTCTTTAAGTCTTTCAAATAAATGGTGTTCCATTTGCGACATAAAACTCTTATTTAACTACACTCAAAAAATTAAAACATTAATGTATAAAATAAAAACAAAATTTATTATTTGGAAATTTGTGCCGCACCTCTACGTTTTTTCGTTCCTTTTATCTGAAATTTCTATTACGGAAGTATACAAACGTCACAATTAGGACGCAAAATTGTATTTGCATACATTTCATCGACAAATCTAATGAAATTGCTAAAATAAATCATAATATCTCTGTAAGTTGAACAATTGCTTCCCACGTGAACATTAAGAAGATTTCGCGGCAATTTATTTCGAAACCAAAGTTAGACTAAAAGAGTTTTTCTTCAGTTCAATTTTAATTGGAGAAATCAATCTCGTCAAGAAATCAAGCTTTAGATTAATGTTCAAAAACCCTCTTAAAAGATTGACCTGAATTAAGTAGCGATTTGTGTAAGTTAGCATGGGAATGAAACTTACAAATCCAAAAGATTTAAACTAATCAAAAAGGAATGGCCTGTCTTGAGTATCACTTAACAATTTCAACGTAATATTTTGCTTAGGGTTCTTATGGCTTTTTATGGGAAACTACTAAGAATGTTTGTATTATCATCTTTGGGTTTACACTACCATGAAACGCGGTAAAGTAATGACTCTAACATTCCCGGTTTCCCATAAACCAGCTATGCTGTTCTGCTAATGAGATCGTGAAAATAGTAATTCTTTTTGTAATCCTAACTAACTAATAGATCCTCAGTATGAAAATCATAAGTAGTTATTATCATTCATTATCATTTAAAGCTGGGAATTGGCACCATTGAAATTACACTACATATACTTAAGATATTTTTAAGAAAGAATAGGAATAGAAAAAAAGGAAATAAAATCTTGGATCAAAGTATATGAAGACAAACTTGTGGGAGCAGCATCAAAAATATCACTGAAAATAGCAAATTAAACATGATTATGAATCAAATTAAAACCCTTGCGAATTCAAAGATTTCATTAAACAGTATACAGTCAAATGGTCCTCCGAGTTTACGTTTAACACAGTTAACATCATTGGACGTCTCCTGGCACAAATTACGACGGCGCAGTGGACCCGAGAACTAATTGAGAAATGCAAGAAAATATCTTTGGAACAACTTAATTTATTGCTGTATCTTGTATTAAAACAGCTTCCGAGGAAATAAAGAAGAACTATTTTATTGGTTATGCTGTCTTATATTGTGTGATATTTGCATTTTTTGTAGGTTGTAGGTGATTTAGATACAGGAAACATTATTGTACATTAAATTGTAAACATTTGCGAATACCAGGTTCATAGTAACTATTATTACCTATGACAGAACGACATTAAAAAGTTGGATTAGCATATGTCGGGGTTTTCGGTGCGGGAATGGTTGACATTAGCCAAAGAGTAGGTATTGTCTTAAAACAGAATGTACATTAAAAAGTACTTTTCCCAACCTTTTGCACGTCACATGTTTGGCTCATGGTTTGAATAGAGTGGCTGAATTATTCAGAAAACTTTATCCAAATGTGGATGCGTTAATCGCAAATGTTAAGAAGACTTTTCTGAAATCTCCGACCAACAATTATTCGGTGGCGTACCTATCCAGCTTCTATCCAGAAGCTGCAACAAATTATAGCAAACATTATGATGAAGGGAAACGTGTTCTAAATACGTTTAGTCCCTCAGAAGGCCAGGTTGTTACTAAAGCAAAAAGAGCATTTGATGATGTAAATATAAGAAGCGACTTAATTTTCATTAAAAATTATTTAATGACTATCCCAAATGCAATTAAAAAACTACAGGGTGCAAGTCTGTCCATCAGCGATAGTCTAAAAATTGTTCATAAAATCTATCAAGATATTTCCAAATTAAACTTGAGCGTAAAAGGAAAACGTATTTTTAATAAACTAAAGTTGGTTTTAGAAAATAATTCTGGCTATAGTACACTAAAAACTATGAACGAATTCGGTATGCAAAGTTTTACTAAAGTGATGATGATTACAAAACCATTCCGAGATATTATGATTATAAACAATATTTTCTTGAAATTATATCAATTGAAGCTAAGATGACTGTTATTTTATCAAAAAACTGTAACAGTGTTTGACCTTCAATGTTGTTTCAAAGACATACGGTTTTGCAGTTTATTAATAAAATATCGAAAATCATAGGTTTGTTTAGTATAATATCGTAATAATTTCATTTGACATCACAAATTTTTGATATGTTTTGCAATCAGCAACATTTTTATAAAACATTTCGCTTCATTTGCATGTCGCTACGTGATTTTATCAATTGATGACGTCATAAAGTACAAAAGTTGATCAATCTTTAAAAAATCATAACTTTACAATTACTCATTTTAAATGGAAAATATGCAAATTTGTCTTTTATTTTCGTGTTTACTATCGAATAAAAATATTTAATAAATACCAAAAAAAACTTTGCATACCGAATTATTACAAGGCAAAGAAATAGAACTGCGATCACCAACTTTGCGTGCAACAATAGATTCCTTCCAAAAATTTAAATATGCACCTATTACAACTGCCGATGTGGAAAGATCGTTCAGTACGTTGAAATGGATATTTACAGCAAGGCGTCGCAGATTAACCGTTCCAAATATAGAAAAAATATTAATAGTTTATTCTGAACACCGTGACAACTACTAAAACTTCAAAGTGATATAAATATATATTTCTTTTGTTTTTTATTATTTAATAGAGTGTATATTATGAGCTGTCGCATATACACTCGCATATATATGCAAACTGTCGCAGAGAGATAGGTATTCATTAGGCATATTATGATACTTTTCAGACTTACCTATCTGTTTATCTCTACTCTTTCTTAAATCATTCCCGCACCGAAAACCCCGATGTATGTGGATTAGAAAGAAAGTTGCCTGTAGAAACAAACTTTCGAATATGCTATTTTGACATCGATAATTAACATCAGTCGTTTTTTCCTACTGACTTACGAAAATGGTATACTTCATTTAAGCAAACCAAAACCATTGCGTTATATAATTTGTATGGTAATTAGCTCTTGTTTACGAATATAATAAAGATTAATGTTTATTATCTGCTTTCTAACTCATGTGAAACTGGGTCCGGATAACATACGAAATGGACATTGACTAATCGGTCGCAGCGGCAGGTGTTGTGTACCTTTTTGAAGCCGATAAGACGACAAATAAGATTTATGCGTTCAGAACCATTTTCCTAAAAAATAATAATTTGCTGTGTAGTGTCGGCTTAGAAGAGCACTACCCCATTTCTTCCGGTGGGTGTACGTAAGAGGCGACTAACGGTATTGGGGCTATTAAGGGATTTTCGGGCGATGCGGTTGGAGACCCATCACCAACAACCTTAATTTTACCATCTTTTCCCCACTCATATTTCCAAAAGTGGCTGAGGAATTTCTAATTCCTTAGCTCTGGCTATCCCTATATTATATCTGGCTAGGGATTTATAGCCGTGAGTATATGAATGTATATGTATGTAGATAATTTATAGAACTTAATTGTAAATACATAATACTTTTAAAAAAATACTCCTTTGCGGTCTGCGGCACTAGATCCAATTTCTATTGCAAACGTGATTAGTAGTATTAAGTAGTAGTATGATAGAGTTTGGTTAGTAGAACACAAGTGGTTTGCCTTGATAATATAAATTAGTTAAACATAGTCCTAGAAACTTATATTGTAAAATTATTCATTAAAAAGATAGATAAGATTTTTATGGGTAAGTCTGGGTAAAATTTATATTTAAATGGTCCTGTTACTACTTTTTAGGATTTATGCTGTTTAAATAATGGAATTAAATATGAATATAAATACAGAGGTAGTAACGCCAACGATTAAAGCTGTTATAATAATTTTAGGATGATGAAGTTAGTGTAATGAATTCATTAGTGACGTTAGACGATTGCTGAAATATTAAGGACGTTTTGGAGTATAAAATAGAAATCACATAGACAAAACATCAAATATTACTCCTGCAATATCAATAAGTCTTAATGACCTTGATCCCTTTCATTGCTTCAGGTTGCTTGATATGGAAAAAGCGTGTGCACATTAACTCGATCAAATAAACAGGAAAATAATTCCTAAAAGTAACCTAATCATTTTACGTCAAAAATCATGCGTCTAAACTATCTTCTACAAAATTGAATGCAATCCATATTGACCCTTTATATCTTATTATTCAATTTAAAGAAAAAATGTGGCGTTAATTAAATAATTATTATGGATTATTTAAGTCCATTAGACATCCGATTACAAAATACATTTATTTTGTTTTACTAGGTAAATTGAAAAGACAATTTTAAAATTTAATTTCACCTCGCGGAGCCAAAAAAGTAAATATGAGTTAAAGAATCAATTGTTTTTTGGATTGTAACAAGTATAATTGTAAGCAATTGTTTTTTTTTTCTTCGATACATGTAATATGCTGATAGTTCTAAAACCCTCACTAACTTGTCATGACAGTTGGTTTTATGACATACATCCGTGTGTAGCAAAATTATTTCTCTTTTGAGTAGAACATCCACATTTTTCACTAAATCGGAGTGAGAAGCAGCGTCTAGATTGTAAATGATTATATATACATTACTTGGAAGTTTGTACACCGTCTGTGACACCGTGGCACCTTTCTGTTACAACGTTTAGTCTATCTCATTTATCATTTAAGCAGAAGGTTTATCCATTTTCGTATTCAAACTATTTTAGAGTATTGTTTCGTAACACAAACTGTTTTTACATACAAACATACATATACTCACGCCATTAGTTCCCATTGGGGTAGGCAGAGACTATTGATTGCCACTTCGCAAGATCCTGACAAACCTCTCTAGCTTCGTTTACATCCATCAATCTTTTCATACATGCTCTTTTATTCTTCATACTTCGGACGCCAGCCTTTTTGAGCACACTCTCAATTTGGTCCAAGTGTGTTCTCCGTGGTCGTCCTCTACTAACATTACCATCCGCACTAGCTCTATAGATCCCTTTTACCAATTTTCTATCATCCATCCTCTCTAAACTGTTTTTATTTTACTTAAGTGGTATATTTCTTTAATCCTGGTATTTGTGAGTTTCATCGCCAGGAATCGAATCCGAGATCTCTAGATTATGAGCCTAACGTTTTACCACTAGACCAAGAACGTACCGTACCCTAAATATCTCGACAATGCTATAAGCGTAGCGTAGCGTATGGACACAGTGCTGGTGTGCCTAGAATAATGTTTTATAAACTCACCACGTTTCAGTAATACTTTAAAAAGGGTGTGGTGAAGTAAAGTCGGTAAGCATGTGCATCATTTCATTTTCCTTTAATTTTAATTTATTTTATTCAATAAGAAAACACAACTTTATACTAATAACAAGCACGTTCTTCTTTTTTATCTTTAAATATCCAGCACTGGAGCTGTTTTACTACTGCTCGTTTGTAGTTCATGACTTGTCCCTAAAACGATTTGTTAGATGAAATTTTGAAGAAGCTAAGAATTCGGTATGCAAAGTTTTTTTTGGTATTTATTAAATATTTTTATTTGATAGTAAACACGAAAATAAAAGACTAATTTGAATATTTTCCATTTAAAATGAGTAATTGTAAAGTTATGATTTATTAAAGATTGTTCAACTTTTGTACTTAATGACGTCATCGACCGATAAAATCACGTAGCGACATCCAAATGAAGCGAAATGTTTTATAAAAATGTTGCTGATTGCAAAACATATCCCGAATTTGTGATGTCAAATGAAATTATTACGATATTATACTAAACAAACCTATGATTTTCGATATTTTATTAATAAACTGCATAACCGTATGTCTTTGAAACAACATTGAAGGTCAAACACTGTTACAGTTTTTTGATAAAATAACAGTCATCTTAGCTTCAATTGATATAATTTCAAGAAAATATTGTTTATAACCATAATATCTCGAAATGGTTTTGTAATCAGCATCACTTTAGTAAAACTTTGCATACCGAATTGTCAGAGAAATAATTTCCTGTGATGAATTATTGACAAAAAACGACAGTTGCAATTGTATTTTTTGAATTCCGTTTCAGAATAATTATTTCTTATTTATATTAAATTATGCATTAATAAATGAGCAAAGCTTTATTTTTATTGACCATTCTGAGAGTCGTAGGCCCAGATAGGGTGAGAAGACATGCCCATAATGTGACGAATAGAAGAGCAAGTATGAGAAGAATAAAAATTCAAAAGTGCGCATTTTTTTCAGAAAGATATACGTTCTCTTTTCTGTAGCAAATTCTTTAACCGTAGTTTTCTCTCATACTCACGTATCATATTATTTAGGGACGAGACAATAACCGGTTTCGGTATGTAAACCCAAGACCGTCTTCATTGGCGGCTCTTTCCCACTAAGCTACCAAGGCAGTTCATTAGTTACTCGTTTTTATAAAAATAGGCTTATTTATTTGTCATAGAAACTTGAATATTCCTCCGTCTATTTATATCACGTTTGCCTCTCACAAGGAAAGCTTTAGTATAAATTCAAATTCGAATTTAATTGGTCGGTAAATATTTCCAATTGCATACCTCTGATACCGATCCGCTCTAGTTTACGCAAAAGAGTTGGCACGGATACCGTGTCAAATGCTTTTGCGAGATCGAGGAAGATAGTAAGACATTTTTTCCTTTATCTAGATTAAATGTTACAAAATTTGCTAGATCAGAGACAGCATCATCTGTTGAAAAGGAATAGCGAAAACCATATTGATGTTCAGATAGTAAGCCATAAAGAATGAAAGTACTTTGTGGCTTTACTATTGAAGCGATCCGTACTGATGGTGAAGGATATGCTATAAATCTTGACATGTTGCATACCCTTATGAGCTGAGGAGGTACACTTCAACTGTTTTTTTATTTACCCTAGTAAAGGTACTACTAAAGAATCCTGTACCTATTTTGTTTCATTATGTCAAAAACTCAAACGTACACGCGCAATATATCCCAAAGGGGTTGGCAGAGGTACTAATACTTCTGAACATCAGATTCACGTTTTGCTTGGACAATGTACTTACATAATAAGGGGCAGGACTATGGCCATTTTGTACAAATTCACTGTCACATGACTAAGTACAACTTAGCCATGTGTGTTTGCTCACTATGTTCTCCTTCTCCGTTAGCACTCATGATAAATTAACCGCACATATGTCTTTAGAAAAGATTAATTGGTGTAGGGCCGACATGGGATTCAAACCCACGCTTGTCTGCATGACGGACGGGAGTTCTTATCCATTGAGTTATTAGGGTTGTTTGATCATTGTTTTATTATATTTTATGAAATATTTTGAATAACAATTACATTTTCTTTACAGTGTGTATGCATATACTGCGTTCTCCGACTATACCACTTACTGTGCTCCGGCGTCTCGTGGAGAGGCTCGGCGGCCATTGCACTGTGACGTCTGCAACGTCCCGCCCCCCGCCGCGCCCCCGCGACACCGCGCTGCTGCTTGGACCCGCTGACAGTGACTCTGCTGCTAGTCTACATTCTCTGTGACGGCGTTTTCTAAGGAGAAATGTTTTTGGAAGCTTTCTTGTTTTGGGATTGGTTGCTGTAAACTCACCATATACTCTTTATTTTACAATATTTTCGTCGATACTTCCAAAAGCAGTCAAGCAATTTAAATCCAGAAGGTTCGTATGTTATATCTTCTGTACCCCTTTTCGGGTTTTAGAAGCCGTAAGTATTTGTTTATAGTTGAAACTCACAAGAGTCGGTAGAACTTAGTTCTGGATAAAGAACGGGTGCTTTATAATATTTTTTTCTTTCAAGACTGAGAGAATTAACTATGAAATAATTCTTAAATATTAGTCCTTTACGTTCTGTATCAATTTTTATGTTAGATTGTTCAATGGAACATTTTTATTTGATCGTATAATAAAGAATTGTAAGTCATGGGTTTATTGCCGTCTCATCCTTTGAATATATAAATCTGACCCTAAGTAATATTGGAAAATCACCAACCAATAGTCGTTAAAAGCCCATAAAAAAGGTAATGTCTAAATCGGGCTAAGCTTCGGAACGAGACCACAATCCGAATGTTTTAATTGAATCCATACTAATATTATAGATGGGAAAGTGAGTTTGTTTGTTTGTTTGTTCCGCTTTCACGCCGTAAATACTGAACCGATTGCTTTGAAATTTTTCAGACGTGTAGTTAGAAGTCTAAATTAAATAATAGGGTACTTTTTATCCCGGAAAAAATATGATCCCATGGGAAATAAAAATATTGTTTGCTTACTAAATGCATTGGAGATGGCGCTGTGCATGTGCATCGTTTAAAACAACGTAAAATATTGTAAACTAATATAAAAATCAAAATTTAGAAGCCTAATGGTACGGTAATGGATCCCCGAAAATAAGGAACTCCCGAGGGATAATGTACTATTTTTTTATCGTATACTTTTTTTTTTACATCTACTTATATTGCAAACGAATATTAACATGTAAATTTAGAAGCTAAATGAAACGACGACGATTCCTTGAAACTAAGGAATCCGCAAGAGTTCTCATAGGAACATCAAAAAACCTTAACTCATATATGGCTCAAAATATTGCAGCGATTATTTTTATCATC
Organism: Bedellia somnulentella; assembly: GCA_963576735.1. Lineage (NCBI taxonomy): Eukaryota > Metazoa > Arthropoda > Insecta > Lepidoptera > Bedelliidae > Bedellia > Bedellia somnulentella. The sequence goes on along the minus strand of OY755171.1, from coordinate 20,564,166 downwards.
GATGGAATTCACATCCGACACTTTGTTAATGTTCATTTTGGAAAGATGAAGGGGTTTCATCAATTTAAATGACAAATTTGTTTATCAATAGTAAGACTAATATGAAATAAAGCGTAATAAAAATTTGACACCGCCCCGGTAACGTCTCCGTGGCGTAGCGGTATAACTAACTACTATGAATATTTAATTAGAACTATTATGAATCAATCGTCCCGGGTTCGTATCTCAGGTAATTCAATCTTTTTGTAAAAAAATGTTTTGTTAGCTTAAAATAACACTATATATAATAATAACAAGCACTATCCCTTCAATTTAGCGATTATTTTGGAAGGAGATCCACCACTAATCATCCCTATATTGCCGACCAATCGCTGCAAGCTCTCCCACTATCACCAACGGTCAGTGTAGGGGGCAGCACCGGGCCGTCGCCGCAGCGCCAAACTACTATCCGTATCTGTACTTACTAAAGATATTCTCATTTCTGAACATAAAAACTTGGTATATTTGTTTCATGATTCTTATGAACAATTAAAAAGGAATTTTTGGAACTCAACCCCTAACGGGTTGATATAGCAAATGAAAGTTAATATAGAGAAATTTTTTTACATTTTATAATAAAACTTGGTGCGATTGAATTTATGAAATCCATCTATCAATCATTCATGAATATATGCTAACAACCATAAATTCCATAAAAGGGTAGCCATAGCTTCGGAGATTCTTCATCCAATTTTGGAAATATATTGATAAAAGATAGGTTAATAAAGGTTGTTAGTGATGGGTCACAAACTGCATCGCCCAACAATCACTTAAAAAGCCTCAATGTCCTTTATGTCATTTACAATGCCCGCAGGATTATAAATATAAAAAACAGAAGTTGAGATAGTGTTTCGGTATTTTGGTATTATGTAAACTGGATGCAAAAAATGAAGTCCACGCGGACGAAGTCGCGGGGCAAAAAGCTAGTATACAATAACTGTAAAAAATATTAACGATAGACCATCAACAGTCAACGTTTTGTTGTAAGACGTTTTTTAGTTTAGAATTATATTATAATTATGGATGGGAACTTTTATGCCAATATGAGGTAATAGACACTTCTTTATTGCGAAATCGATTATTTAATTTAAACAAAAAACGAATAACTAACCTAAAACTGATGTATAATTGATTTTCTTGTTAATCTGTGTACTGAAATATAACTGGAATAGGCTTTCGCCTTCCTCAATTCAAGGGTTATCTAAAACTATTGTTTTTTAAATAAGATTAGTTGATCAAATTAGCACGTTCATGCAAACAATGTTTGCAATGAATACATACATACATACATACTCACGGCTATAAATCCCTTGAATGGGTAGCCAGAGTTGGAGAATCAGAAATTCCTCAGCCACTTTTGGCAGTTGAGTGGGGAAAAGATGGTGAAATAAAGGTTGTTGGTGATGGGTGTCCAACCGCATCGCCCAAAAATCCTTTAAAACCGTTAGTCGCCTCTTACGTACACCCACCGGATGAAAAAGGGTAGTGCTATACTAAACCGACACTACGCATCTATGAATTGCAATAAATATGATTTGAAAACCGCTCAACTGAATAGTAAAATTCCACCAATTTTGCAAACATATTGTAACGTTTACTGCTTACAAATTCACAAAATATTTAATACTTATAAATTTAAATAAGTACCTATAAAACTCTTACTAGGTATAAAAGCTAAATAAGCAGATACTTTTTGAATGTTTTTGTTCATGAAAACCTCATGTGGGAATTATTACTAATAATTAAAGGAAAGAAAAATTTCGACACAGGCGGGAATCGAACCCCCGCCTACGCCCCCGTCGCTCTGCCAATTGAGCTACCGTGATTCAGAATAAGGAATTCCTCAGCCACTTTCCGGAATCAAGTCATTTGAGGTCGGGAAACAAACAAGTAAAATTTGTCAGTTTACTATCAAACATGATAGACAAAAAATACATAAGGTGTATAAAACGGAAGGAGAGAGGACCGCGGACTGCGAAGTCTCGAACTCTGTGCCCCCGGGAGCGTCTGCAGTGCAACTATCGACATGACTGTAACTTCAAACAAGATTGTAAGGAATATCATTTGTACAATTTATTGAAGTGCTTTGCTGTGTAGTGTCGGCTTAGAATAGCACTACCCCATTTCTTCCGATGGGTGTACGTAAGAGGCGACTAACGGTATTGATGCTTTTTAAGGGATTTTTGGGCGATGCGGTTGGTGACCCATCACCAACAACCTTTATTTAACCATCATTTCCCCACGCAACTTCCAAAAGTGGCTGAGGAATTTATAATTCCTTAGCTCTGGCTACCCCTTCTTGGGATTTATAGCCGTGAGTATATGTATGTATGTATGTAATTTATTGAAGATATCTTATTTACGAGCCTTTGACGGTAGACTTCATGATAGATAAACTTTTTCTATGGAATTCTACCGCACAGCAGGATGTAGTGTTATTTCTGAATAGTTATATCAAAAAAAATATCAGCACTTAAAATTGTTGCAGAAAAGTTATGCAGGAAAATTATAAAGGTGAGTATTTCTAATGACGATTTTATTACCGTTAATAAAAAAGAACCTTAGAAATGGATTTAATAAATCAATAAAATGTAATTAGCTTTACAGAGAACAAAACTTGTTTCAGTTAGCCGGAAAGGTTAATGAGCCTTATATCGCCGCGCCGCAGCTAAACTTTGGCAGATTTATAGTTCTACCTTTATAGAAGTTAAGTATATTAGCTTGAGTTGTTACCAATAGTCCGAAGCAAAGTAATCTACCATTTTAATAATTTGTTTTGTACCTATTCGACTCGATAAGTAGATTTTTATATGCGAAACAGTAGAAGGGAAATAATGCAGATTTTTTTGACATAGAAACTAGTCGCACTAGGTTTCTAACGTAAGATTTATAGGTTCTAATCCAATGATGGGCCTACAAAATAGCCCTTTCACTGTGGGTGTGATATTAACACGTAAATTTATTTGTTGTAGTTGATTTCTTTGGTTATATTGTCGTAGACGGGTTTATATAAAATAGTTGAACTTCAATATAGATAGATGATAAGATGATAGATAAGATGAACGTAAATATGTGTGTTAAAATAAAAGGCATGTATTTAACGCGGCGACAAATTGATGCCATTCCGGGTCGTAAAAAAACTGAAAATGGATAGTAAATAATCTACTTTGGCGACTAATTAGAGGTAGCATCTAAACTAGAAAGCGGCGGCTTTTTAATGAGTTTTGAGGTTTTATTTAAATTTTATCTGGCAGTGATTTTTTTTGTGGCTATTGAATTTCATCTAAGGCGACGAATTATTGGCGGATAAAAAAGTTAAAATGGGCTTTCATAAATTCTAAAATGGGGTTGTCTATAAACATCTGGTCTGAAATAAATACAAATAAGATCTTAAAAAAAAACTTTTGGCTACATTTGTAGGGTAGGTTTGTTAACCTGGTCACCTGTGTCGGAGCGAATCATAGCAGCCCGGTTTGACTCACGAGCACGCAAGATAAGCGTAATCCAGTGTTAAGCTCCGACAAACTCAGCCACTGATGATGTGAAAGCAGCTTTTTATGAGCAGCTCGAGGCTACACTAAGGAAGATCCGAAAACAGGACATCGTTTTCTTGATAGGGGACTTTAACGTGAAACTAGGCAATGACAATGAAGGAAGAGAACACTATATGGGTACTCATGGCGCCATCGGAAACATAAACGAGAACGGAGAACTTTTCGGTGACCTGTGTTCCGCAAGAAACCTCGTTATAGGAGGAACACTGTTTAAACACAAAGAGTGCCATAATACAACATGGATTTCCCCCGATGGTGTAACTCGCAACCAGATTAATCATGTTGCAATCAGCCGCACATGGAGATCCTCCCTGTTGGATGTTCGTAACCGACGTGGTGCCGACGTAGACAGCGATCACCACCTAGTTGTTGCTGAGGTGAGGCTCAAGCTTTCCTCCCCCCGCCGTAACTTTGAGAAGATCTCTAGAAGCTTTGAAGTCCGGAAACTACGGACACCAGAAGGACGGGAAGAATTCTGTTTGTCTCTCAGGAATCAGTTCGAACTTTTAGAGGCATTAGAAGATGAGCAAATTGAGATAACTTGGGTCCGCGTTCGCCTTGCCTTCACAAAGGCCGGTGAAGAAGCACTCGGATATATTTCCCCGAGGAGGGAAGACTGGATGTCCTCTGAGCTGTGGCAGCAAATCGAAGAAAGGCAAGGGATTAAGCTGCAATTATTGTCAAGCACTGAGCCACAAACTACTAGCCTCCAGGAGCGCTACAATGTCCTTCGCAAAAACATCAGAAGAATGTCGAGACGTGACCAACGCAGAGCCGCCGACGAACTAGCGGAACGTGCGAACACCGCGGCCCGCCGCAAAGACATGCGCCAGTTGTATGACATCACGCGCCGACTTAGCGGGCGCAAAGCACGTATGACTAAAAAACCGCTTAAAGGTAGTGACGGTAGCCTCCTATGTACCTCAGACGAACAGTTGCAAAGATGGACTGAACACTTCACGAGCCTGCTAAAGCAAACCCAGACGCCAGACTCTCATGAAACCAGCACTAGCTCACCAGACACTGTATTAGGCATTGCGACAGCACCTCCCTCATTTGATGAAACTTTATTAGCATTACACTACTACCTTCCGCCGCAAAAGTTCTAGCGAAGATTCTGCTCAACCGCATCGCACCAGCAGTAGCTGAGACGCTGAGGGGAGAATAAGGCGGTTTCCGCTCCGGACGCTCCTGCACAGACCACACTAACACCTTGCGCATACTGATCGAGCAGTGTGTCGAATGGCAGTCGGAACTACTGCTGGCATTCGTCGATTTCGAAAATGCCTTCGACACTGTGAACTGGGGCGCGTTGTGGTCCAGCCTTAGTCGCAGGGGCATCCCGCAGTGTATTATTGATATAATCCGCGCCCTGTACAAAGGTAGCACATGCCGGTCGATTCATGAAAAGGAGCTGGGAACACCGATATGCATCTCTGCGGGCGTCAAGCAAGGATGCCTCTTATCGCCGCTTCTCTTCATTATTCTCTTGGACGACGTCATGAGAGCGGTTACCCAAACACCTTGAGGTGTGAAGTGGGGCGCTTCTGTCTTAGAAGACTTGGACTACGCGGACGGCATTGTGTTAATCTCGCCAACTCCAGCCCATTTAGAAGCTAAACTTGAGAGCCTTAGAAAGCAAGCAGAAGTCATGGGCCTGCGAATTAATAAACGCAAAACAGTCGACATGCGGATAAATCCTTCAACGACAGAACCATTGAAGCTTAAAGATACCCCCCTAGAATCCGCTCGTAAGTTTGTTTACCTCGGTAGTGTTATTACGTGTCAAGGAGGTGCAGACGAGGATGTTGAAAGCAGGATACGGAAGGCAAACGCGGACTTTGCCCAACTGAGACCTGTCTGAGAGTCAAATGTCCTTTCCCGTCGAGTGAAGATCTCCCTCTTCGAATCCGTGGTGACATCCGTTCTGCTCTTTGGCTGTGAAACGTGGAGAGTGACAAAGGGGCTGACGAATAAGCTCCAAGTCTTCGTCAACAAGTCCCTGAGGTCAATCCTCCGCATTTACTGGCCAAAGACAATCCGGAACGTGGACCTATGGAACCAATGCCAGCAGACTCCAGTTGTGACTGACATCGCACTGAGAAAATGGAGGTGGATGGGGCACACATTTTGAAGAGGGACCACCCACGCCAGCACGCATTCGAGTGGAAACCACCGGACGGCAAGCAAGCCCGCGGCCGTCCCCTACACACTTGGCGCCGGAGCGTGGAGAGCGAGCTGCGAGCGGCGGGACTGAGTTGGAGTGCGGCCAGGGAAGTCGCGGCAGACAGGAAGGCGTGGCGGGAGCTTGTGCAGGTCCTGTGCACCAGTGGGGTGCCGTAGAAAGACAACAACAACATTTTTAGGGATCTAACTTAACCAAATTGTAACATGCTATAAAACTATTCTTAGTCTATTTTATTAACATTTCCTCTTTTAAATGAACCTACACCTACACAATCTAACCTAACCTAACAGCGTATAGACGTCACCCCGCTCCGCGGGGTGCCTATTTCCGCTCTAAGGGGCAGAAGCTAACCCTAACCTAACCTAGCACAAATACAATTGTGGTGATTAATTGTTTTTTAATACGGGGGGCTTCGCCCCCCCTTCCCCTTCTGTTTTCCTGCCCTAACTTAATTGCATCTGCCCATTAGGCAGAGTGAAGCAACTTTTAACCTAACCTAATTTATTTTATTTTTATTAATTTTTACTTCAATACACATAATATGTAATTTACTTAATATTATAGTCACAAAAATAAAAAACCGAGCGAGCGCATTTGCCGCCTTTTCAAGAATTTACGAATCTGCAAACAATATTCTAATACATTATTATAATACCCATTTTCAGTTTTAAAGCTACCTAAAAATCGCTGCCAGATGTTTGATTGATTGATGATTTTTATAATGAAATCCAATAGTTGCCAGTGAAGAATGTATGATATCCCCTCGGAAAAATTAGTCGCCACATTAGGTTTTATAATACCTTAACCAGTTTTACACTGATCCCGCTTGATATATTTGATACCTTACAGTAGCAGCCGTTTTTTTAGTTTTTTGATCCTAGCATTTTGTTGCTTATATAGTTTAATAGTTGCTAAGATATTTAATCACTGCAAAATTAGTTTTTTTGTGACTTAATAGAAAGTTGCCTATAATTGCTGTTGAGCTATTCGTATTATGTCTATGGTTATTTTTAAAAGAAACTGTGATAAATTTGACATTTGGTAAATGGATATTATTGGCTGGTCATTAGAATATTCATTGCTCTTGTCCACTTTTCTTTCAATGTCTTCATCCCTGTAAAAATCTTCCTAGATACACTAATAACTCCTTCACTTGTTCCACTTTCTTATCATTATCATCAATTGTAATCACACATTTTTACTGTCTTTACAAAACAGTTATGATTTTACTTGGTTTTATATTGACAGGCTACTCTACATGTTTCAAAGTCTTATTTTGTGCTGGGGAATACATAAACTCGTAGTAGAATACATACTTGAGAGCTTTTAACACATTTCCGAGCAACGTGCTTGCATAGCGGTGTAGTGATGCTATGCTTAGAATAGCACTACCACATTTCTTCCGGTGGGTGTACGTAAGAGGCGACTAAGGGTATTGGGGCTTTAAAGGGACTTTTGGGCGAAGCGGTTGGAGACCCATCACCAACAACCTTTATTTTACCATCTTTTCCCCACTCACTTTTCCAAAGATGGCTGAGGAATTTCTCATTCCTTAGCTCTGGCTACCCCACCTAGGGATTTATAGGCGTGAGTATATGTATGTATATGTATGTGCTTGCAATGTAGCATCATGAAATGATCGATATGAATAACAAAAAAAATATATAACTGCTTGAAATGTTATCAAGAGACTGAGTTATTTTATTCAGTCTTCAAATTATTTATCTTTATATCTATGGCAAAAACAGTGAAATAGATATGTTGACAATTATAAAAAAATATGATTTCTATACATTTTTTGATAGTTTGTATTACACAATTACGTTATACAATTTACGTCAAAATACGTTACATAACTTTTTTTACTTACATAATTTATCAGAATTAACAATCTAACATTTATTTAATAATCATTTCGAATACTAGTGGATCGGCCCAGCTTCGCACGGGTAGCGTTGTTTATTAAATATCTTTGTTTCATTTCCTTTAATCACTGCTCAAGCTTTATGAAATTAAGTGCCTTGATTACAACTTACATAGCACTCCTAAATAGCGTAACTTTGTAACTTCGACAGCGCTTTTATGAACGGTTCAGTATCTCCAAAAAGAAGCTTATTTTTAGGTTGAGTTGGAAGCATCGAAGTTGCGTAAAACACATTGTAGTATTTATAACAATTTAAAAAAGAAACCATACCGCGATGTAGGATGCTCCGAACTGCTAAGCTATCAGGAGCTATAGTGACTAGAATAGTGACACGTGTTATAGTATAGTGAGTCAACCATAAAAGATAGATATATGCTGTTGCGGGTTATATATTTATTTCCGTCATACATGATTTCTATGTAACTTTAACCGTTAGGGATTAATAGCCGTGAGTATATGTATGTATATATAAATAACACCCAAGACTAAGAAAAAAATATTTATGCTCATCTCATAAATGTTGCCCTCAGCGGGAATTGAACCCGCAACCTCCGGATCGAGAGCTAGTCACATATCTACTCGGCCACGGCTGTCGAAGAATGTGCGGAAAGTGACGTGTGTAATAAAGTTATAGTGTTTTAGCAAGACAAATAATATTTTACTGTTTAAGTTAAAATTATAGCTGAAAATACTTGTATTAGAAAGTAAAATATATTTTCATATGAACATAGGGTCGATCTTTAAACGCCGATCAATAAAAAGCTATCTATGTAAGCTGTGTATGTTCTGCTCAGCTTAGCACTAACCTATATCTTACCGTAGGTATCGAAAGAAGTAAATTAGGTTATTGGGGCTAAGTGATTGTAGGGCGATGCAGTTGGAGACCCATTACCAACAACATTTTTTACACATCTTCCCATCTCAATGTCCAAAAGTGAGCTGAGTTACTTTCTAATTCTGAAACTCAGGCTTTTAGATATTTATAACCACGAATATACGAGTATGTATGTATGCTATGTTTGTAGGATGCCGAGTCAAATTAAAGATATTATTTACAGTAGAACAATTTATTTGAATATTAAGTTAGAAACGTTTAATAATAATATAGTAGTGTTCAATAAACAATAATATTAAAAGTAGATGAAATCGTACTGATGCTAAATAAATGAAAAAGCTTAAAATTAGAGAACTTTACTTTAGTAATTTGAACTTTTACAAAAAATAGCAAACAGTTCATTTTAATTCTCGCGTGAATCATTTCCTACTGGCTACAATACTTATATGAAGTGTACGTGTATCAATATGCAGGAAAACTATTTTGAGCTCATGATAGTTAATTTTTATTCACATCTTATTGCATGTTGATTATGGTTGAGGAATATTATTTTATACATTTAACTAAACTAAGGTATACTTATTTAAATAAAAGTATTGCATGTACATAAAAAGTGGTTAATTTTTTCTGAGTATTAAACTTTTCTTAGCTACCTATCGAAATCAGGTTAAACAGTGGGAATTTACACTGCCGTTTTTCAAACTCAACGAGAGTAATTTGAACTAATTTATATAAATATAATAAAATCACAAACATAATATTGTGGAAATATGCATTTAGTTAAATGCGGTCATTTGAGTATTGAAAACTGACACATTTTATTTATCTATAGACTAAGGCACACTATAAGTCACACAAAAACTAAAGTTTAGATTATTTATCATGCCAATACTAAGCTCATATTAAAAATCATTTAGTGTTGCCCCAAATATTTCGTCTTTTTTCACAGGCAAATATTATGATTTCCAGAAGAAACAATAGGATTGAAGCATAAATACCACGGAGCAATATGAAAAGGGCATTTTTTACGTGATCTATACTAAGGGCAACTGCAGATGATTTATTTCGAAAAGATTTTGTGACTTCATTAACGACGTAGTTTTCGAAATATAATAAATCACCATATTCTCTTGCTCTTGTAGTTCCTGCTCTGAACTGAGCTTCCAAAGTATCCCCACGACGAATGTAGTACAGCAACGGAACGGAATATACTTTTTGTGCTACAATATGATAGATTTTGGCAAATTTCGCAATCTCTTCCTGGCTGTGGGCTGCATACTGGTATTCTTTATTGTACATGAAAACTGCACTTTGAGATGCATAGGTGGATTTCTCCAATACTTCTAATGGATTCTTAACTACTTTAAATCTTTCTTTATCTATCGTGCAACTGGAAGTGTTGAAACCTGATCTAAAAAGGACTTCATAAATTGTATCTATATATATAGTTTCGGAATGGAGACATATTTCATCTAAGTCATCAATTTGATTTTTTTCATGTGCACTCAGTAAATAATACAATAAAACAGATTCAAAAGCGACTCGTACGAAAAATGAAGCACAGATTAGAAACAAATATATCATGCGGAACTTCCTTCGATTAATTTTAACATCTTTTCCAATAAGAATTGCAAACAATTGAAATACATACACACATAAATTCGAAAGTAATGCATCTTTCTTTGGTGACATAACCATAATTATGCTCAAAAATAACAAGTTCACTACCATTATAGTTATCCAAACGTTTAATGGAATCATTAAAAATAATTCTTGCGCATTAGGAGATTTTCTAGTTAAGACCACCGCTATCAAATCTTCAAACTGCAATGGTGTCATTATTGATACAAAAAATATGTCTAACAATGGAAGCGCACCTATAATTACGTCTATTTCTCTGTCATACAAAGCTTTCAAGAGACCTGTGCCATTCCCATCAGAATCAATGTACCCCAAGTCGTGGGTACGATTAACAACGTCAATATCATACGTTCCCACATACACTCCCATTAGAGCGACGTCAAGTCCTAGATATTTAAAAGGCAAATTATATTTAGTTGTATTATCAGGTTTATACGCAAATGGATAAACTAAACGAACACCAAATTTCACAGGACAAACATTTGCAACCATCGATTTTACTGTTTTTCTTTCTTCGGGTATTATTTGTACTGATGACGACAAGCAATTAAATATTTGAGGCTTCAATCCATGTTTTCCACATCTTGATATCTCGTGACAGTATTTCATAATACCTTCTTGTTTTCTTATAATGTACACATTAAGTAGCGAATGGGATTTCAAAACTTCCATTATTTCATACACATCAGTACTATTTTCAAGAACGACAACGAAACGTGAATCCGATTGCCATGTTTTACATAGTGAATGGTGAATTATTTTAATTAAATCATCTACAGTATTAACAAATAGCAAATACTGACGCCATACAACTAATCGAGAGCAAATTCGGATCTCCTTGGATCGAACCACCATGCTATGCTTATCTTTGATAACGAGTGATTTGATCATTTGGTCGGTAAATTGTAGCGAATCAAGTTCAGATTCATAGGGATAAACCACAATATCGTGAAACGTGAAAATTTCACTTATAAATTTGGCGACACATTTAGACTCATTAATCTGCTTACGTACTGACTCCGAAATAAAAAACCAGTTCACAGGTTTAGCTAAGCAAATGACTAAAAACTGAAGAGAACTAAACAAGCACAAAACCACTGGAAATCTCATTTTAAATACGAGCGTTCTGTCAGAAGTTTATAAGAAGAATGATAAATATTAAGTTGTAAATGTTGTATATTAGTAATCTTGATATAAAAACTTTTGTATGGACAATCACCTAATGAAAATATTAATGTAAATAAAAGAAAATTGTAGAGCAAATGTATTTACCGGTGATTGAAGTGCTTTTCCATATAATATATTACGTAGACTTGTTAGTTAAAAGAAAGCAGTCTGTTTGATTTATAATAATTTTGACATCCTATCAAAATATCCTAATATATCATTTGGTGAGGCCGACAATAATAATTGTTTTTTAAATGTATTAAAAAAGTTAAGATCAATAGAGTTAATGTTAATTATGTTCCACAATGCTGTAACATAATTACTTACTTACCATCTAAGAAAACCATTGTGGAACGCAATAAATCTATTGAGTATTGAGTATTGAGGAAGGAAGTGTTAGTTGGGGACGACCATGGAGGACACATTTGAAGCAAATAGAGAGTGTGCTCGAAAAGACACGCGTCCAAAGTGTGAAGAATAAAAGGTTTTGTATAAAAATATTTATGGATTGAAACTTTAGAGGTTTCCCAGGATCGTAAAAAGTGGCGATAGGCGATAGGATTATCGTTTAAACGTTCCACGCTCCAGAGATCGTAAGCTGAGTCTTCGGCTGAAAAAGTTAGATTAGTTTACGTTTCCATTAATTAATCCATTATTTACAAGCGAAGAGAGCATACTTAAAGTAATGACCAACAAACCGTACAGGTTCCCTACCTTCGACTACATCATTCCACAATATCAATCGGAAACTAATTACAATTTTAAGGTCATTTCCAACCAGCGAAAACAGGAACTGTTATGCCTAAAACAGTTTTTTTATGTAGCTGTTCATATAAATATAACAAATACGATCAGAAATTTAGTCGAAGGCATAAAGTGTAAAATTTATACAAAAAAGTATTATCAATTATTACAAAAAAAAAACCAACTTTTGGTTGCTTAAGCAATTTTTTATAATAAGCTGTGTAGTGTCGGCTTATAATAATACTACCCCATTTCTACCCATGGGTGTTCATAAGAGCCGAAAATAGGTTTTAAGGCTATAAAGAAGTGGTTGGGCGATCCGGCTGAAGACCCATAACCTTTATTTAACAATCTTTCCCCCACTCCAGTGCCAAATATAGATGAGGAATTTCATATTCTGAAGCTCCGGTTACCCCTTCTAGGAATTTATAGCCGTGAGTATGTATTTATTCATGTTATAATAAGATAACATACATATACTCACGGCTATAAATCCCTAGATGGGGCAGCCAAAGCTAAGGAATTAGAAATTCCTCAACCACTTTTGGAAAGTTAAGTGGGGAAAAGATGGTAAAATAAAGGTTGTTGGTGATGGGTCTCCAGCCTCATCACCCGAAAAACGAAGCTTAAGAGCCTCAATACCGTTGGTCGCCTCTTACGTACCCTCACCGAAAGAAATGGAGTAGTGCTATTCTAAGCCGACACTATACAGCAATAAGATAAATTAGGAAAAAGAACAAAACACCGTAGAAAAATAGTTCGCAGCTTAATAATTTTATAAATGAAGTCTTACTGAAATGGAAAGAAATTGTTCTTCTTAAAACTTATGCTCGTACTTCTTATGGCTACCTGAAATAGCCGAATAAGGTATCTATTTGCTTATAAGAAAGGTAAACTTACGAATATGGGGTAGATGTTAATATCTAAACAGTGTGCTCTTAATTTTAGTAATAAAATTTATTTAAAATAGTTGTTACAATACAGTAATTTAATGTTATAATCTATCACAGTGAGCTACCACATGCTAGCATTTATTATTTCCTGAGTGGCAACGGTTTTGAGTGAAATCACAATTTTCTAACCGCACTTCACTTTTCTTAATTTAACAATGGAGGCTAATAAATATCAAGAATCATTGGATGACTTGACAAACTCGTTCAATAAGCGAATGGATGCCTTTGAAGATAAGATGCAGCAGTCCAGCTCACCTACACAAACTTCAACTGGTCTCTCCGCAGAATTTGTTGCATTTCGCTCGTTCATTAGTCAACTATTGACTAATTTGCAAAAGCAGGTTACCATTATATCAAGTCAAACTGATCAACTTGAAATGCGAAGTCGACGCAAAATGCTTCTGATACATGGTTTGGCAGAGAGCAAGGACGAGGATACTGCCACAGTCGCTATCAAGCTGGTTGTGGAGAAACTTGGTGTTTCAAACTTTGCTCCGGGTGATATCAGTCGCTGTCATCGAATGGGACGGTCTGCAGGTGATCAAATTAGACCAATACTTGTGAAGTTTAAGAACTTAGATGTTCGGGACCAGGTATGGTCATCCAAGACTCGCCTCAAAGGCACTGGTACAACATTGTCAGAGTTTTTGACGAAAAGGCGGCATGATGCCTTTATTGCAGCACGGCAGAAGTTTGGAGTGGCGCAGTGCTGGACGCGCGAAGGATTCATTCATATCATAGCTCCGGAAGGGTCGCGTCATCGCCTCACGACGATTGCTGAACTGAATAGGATTCCGAGCAGTTCAGCACCAGCTGCTTCCGCTGCGGCTGCTGCCGGGGCTCCTACTAGGCAGCCGAAAACTCAGAAGCCGGCAACAACCAGGCCCGTGCGTACCGGACGAAAATGATAGTGTAGGTTTCTAAACTAGTTCTTCATACATTGCCAATTATCGAACTGATAAAATTTACGTGTAAAGGTTAAATATGAGCCGCTCATAGTACATCTGGGGGCACGGCAGTGCCCCCGCCAAGTCGAGCGCGAAGCAAACACTGCCGTACAATCCTTTACAGGAACCGTTTCGCCGCGTTTTCAGGCCCCCATTCGAGAACCTCTGGATAGGATTAAATCGCTGAAATTTTCGTCACCTAGAAATTCGTAATCACACACTTGAAATCCAAAATTTCAAGTCGGTAGATTAATTAATTCCCAAGTTAAGCTAATGCAAAGTTTCGCATTTTCGACACTGACTGACTCACTGATCATCAAAATAGAACTAGTACTTCCCATAGAGCTACAGAGCTGAAATTTGGTACAGAGGTAGATTTTAACGTCCACGTAAAGAAAAAACTATCAAAACAAGGTTTATGGAAGATCTGAAAGAAAACATAAGAGTACTTGTTCAGACTAATCGCCTGAACAAATATTACGCAAAAATACCATCGCGAGAACAATTGCCGTCACCCGTACTTCAGGCGCTTAACATACATACATAATAATAATAATAATAATAATAAAACTCTTTATTGCACATTACAAAATAAAAACAACAATTACAAAAAAAAGATCGGTATAAAAGCTAAAGTACAACTGGCGGTCTTATCACTAAGAGCGATCTCTTCCAGACAACCCATTAATGGAAAGATTTGCTGGATTAAAAACATGTTCGGTAGATGTCCAATAAATTAAACTGATTTGCTTAAAAACTAAAATTATTCATCAAACTATTATCTATCTATTTATATATATACATACGGCTATAAATCCCTTAACGGGGTAGCCAGAGCTTGGGAATGAGAAATCCCTCAGCCACTTTCGGAAGTTGATTGGGGAAAAGATGATCCCACCAAAAACATTCTGTAAAAAACTAGCCAAGTCTCGATAGAGCTGCTTGTTTATCTCTAAAAAGTAATGAAATCTCTAAAATAAGTGGAGCCAAGTCTAAGGTTCCTTACTACGATTTATTTATTATTATAGTTAATTTTACGTGACTTGGCCGTTCACCATTCTTTACACGTTTAGTATGTACAAGTTTATTTACTAAGTTATTTGCAGATTTATTTAAATCTTCTAAAGTTCTTATGCCGATTATGTAGAGTCCACTTGTCATTTTTTTATCATTCTAATTTATCTTTATTTTTAGTTGTAAGAACTCTGGTGATTGTTTCATGTTTCCCTTAAACTTTAATCATAATCTACTTATTACAAGTCAACGGCCAAGTCACGTAAAAATAACTATAATAATAAATAAATCGCAGTAAGGAACCTTAGACTTGGCTCCACTTATTTTAGAGATTTCATTACTTTTTAGAGATAAACAAGCAGCTCTATCGAGACTTGGCTAGTTTTTTACAGAATGTTTTTGGTGGGATTTCACTTCTTTTTGACAGGACGTAGACTGATTGAATGGTTACAGATCCACAATCTTTTCTTGGCCGGCGGCGACGACTGGTACTACTGTCGCCATTTTGAAATATCAGCCTGTCATTGTCAGTTAGTTCTCAACTAAATAAAAATTATAGGGTGACCTACGTATAAAATAAATTATCACTTTCATTAATTTTTTTTGTAGTGGAATTTTTTTTTTAAAGACAATTATTTTAATGATGTATCTTTGCTTATTAATAAACGCTTTTATTTCCAGTATTCAATATAAAAAATTATGAAAATTATTATTTATTTTGTTAAATTTTATCTAAGTAGGCTAACACCGTCCGAAAAGTTGTGCGCACATAACTATAGCTGTGTGGGTTACGGGAAGCGGAGAAATGCTCCCGAAAAATATTCCACTTCGTATACACTGATGCGTGGGTCCTAATCCTAATGCGGGGATGTACCAATGTGGCATTTCTTAAGTCAGAACTGTCTGACATATATATATAAAAATACAAGGCTGCTAACAGCAATAGAAAAGTGCCCATAAATTCACTGACCCAGCAAAATGAATGACCCAAACGATATCTAATGTTTAGAATTGTTTTTTCTGTGTTTCTTTTGTTCTGTTCTTAGATGATCTATGTGTGAATATGAAATGTAAAATACAGTACACGACAAGGTAAGCCTCTGATTTACAGGAATAAAAAAATGATTTTATGTAGTTATCCACTTTTTAAACTCTGAGTGTCACAAATAATAAATCCTTGAGTATAAAATAATGAAACAGTTTGCAGAGAAATACAATTGGCAGAGTATATATAATTAGCTTACATTAAAACGAATTTGTTTACTTACAATAATAGTTATTACATACATATACTCACGGCTGTGAATCCATAAAAGGGGTAGCCAGAGCTAAGGAATTAGAAACTCCTCAGCCACTTTTGGAGAGCTGAGTGGGGTACAGATGGTAAAATAAAGGTTATTGGTGATGGGTCTCCAACCGCATCGCCCAAAAGTCTCTTAAAAGCCCCAATACCGTTAATCGCCTCCTACGCACCTCCACCGGCAGAAATGGGGTAGTGCTATTCTAAGCCGACACTACACTGCAACTAGTTATTAATTAGATGAATATTATATAAATTGTTTTATTAAGACATTTCAATACATAAATAAATTAGCCTGTATGATGTAAAAATATTTCCCTTATAATGGTAAATTTTTATTTACTGGCAATACTAATATCGATGACAGCGACGCCCTTACCGGCCAAGAAATGTTTATGGATGTGTACATTATCTTATTAGGCAGTTTTTTCTTTTTAGAAGTAGTTTTTTTATTATAACTAATCTTTCTTTTCTTTTTTCCGGTTCTGTTTCTTGTACAGTAGCAACAGTTTTTCGTATTGCCCATTCTCGTTCATTATTTATTATTCTAGATGGTTTAAACGGTTTAATTTCTGAAAAACCAGAGCAGTATTTACGCCTAAGCCGGTTGTATTCTAGTCTATATACTATATTAATTGTTTAGGCTTTGTTTGGTCTTCCGGGTCCCATTTAACTTTTTGTATAACGCCTATCGACCAATTCACTAAACCTAAACTAACATCAATGTTTCTCCTAAGCATTACTTTAGCTCCCTCTTTAGTGATTATAGTCTCTTCTAATCCAGCAGTCATCGACGCATCATCTTCGTATTTATTTAAACACGCCCAGGCTTTCTTTATCAAACTTTTTCAACAATCCAAGGAATCTTTAGCTATCAATTTTATCTCGGGGTGCGGAATCACTTTTAACTTGAATGGAAGAGACATGATCCGTCTTCGGGCATAACAACTACACGGTAGCCATAAAATTCATCGTCGCCTTTCAATATTGTGGACATTTTTAATGATATTATCTTGTGAAATCAAATAAAAACAAATTCCACGACTTCTCAATAATACACTCTTTAAAATGGATATGACACGTTTTACCGAATGTCGCGAGGTGATTTATCAATAAGCGTAATTATTTTACTGAGGGTGGATGCAAATAACATCAATAACTAAAAAATCAAAGTACCTTCAAAGAAAATATGTTTAATGTTTCGCGGATCTTTGTTCCCCTCATGGGCCACCATGTTCTATCTTTAGCGGATAGATGGTGTAAATTAAATGCTTAGATACTTTACAAATTAATATATTTTAAAAAGGATGTTAATTGTACAATGGTCGTAGGTCAAGTGACATGAGTAGACTAGAGAGATTTGTATTAAGTATCTTTAAGCGCCTGAATGTGTTTGCCGTGTAGTGTCGGCTTAGAATAACACTACCCCATTTCTACCCGTGGGTGATCGTAAGAGCGACTAAGGGTATAGGGGCATTTTTAAGTGATTTTTGGGCGATGTGGTTGGAGACCCCTCACCAATAACATTTATTATTATCATCTTTTCCCCAATCAACTTCC